>JABTTQ020002840.1:0-254478 GCA_016081115.2 Rehmannia glutinosa
CTCGGTATTACTTCGTTCAGATTTTGTGTGTGCTATATGTAGCCACGTCAGCGAACAGCTCGCTCCGTAAAGCACAGCACCACCCGTTCTTGCCGACAACATCGGAAGAAGACCACGATTCCCCGTATAGACTTCGCTTGGTCGATGGGATATGAAAGAGAATGAATCTGGTCCCGAACAAACATGGCCAGTGGCGTAGATATCCCTGAGCCATTAACCAGGTTATCCGCTAAATTGGCTTCAAGCTTACATACAGGCATGTCGACATATATCGACTCCCTTTGCTTGACCACATTAGCATTGGGCTGCTTGGTTTTTGTTTTCTTTTTCTTTTGTTGACGATAGTCTTTTTGCCATATGGTTCGAGCTTTTTTATAGTTGTAGCAACCCTGAATTTTCAATGCCAGTTCTTGCTTTTATCGTTAGGCAGCTTTTCTTCAATTACTTGACGAGCCGTGCTCCATCAAGTTGGCTTTTGACTCCATAGGACAAGCTTGGACTTAGAGTCAATCCTCCTATTGTCTTCCTCACCCTGAAGTTCATCAATCGATCCTCTAGTCATCTCCTTTCGCTTATGTTTGAGATAATTCTTGAAATTTCTCCAACTTGGGCAATTTCTCAACAAGGCGGACACTTGAACAAGCAAAGCAAGGCCCTCGGTAGAGATTTCATGTAGGATCAACTAGAACTTTTGAACTTGTTCCATCACGGTTTTAGAATCAACCATCACAAAATCCAAGAACTTACCGACAACAAATTTCTTTGTGCCGGCATTCTCGGTTTTGTACTTCTTCTCTACAGAATCCCATAATTATTTGGAGGATTTCACAGCACAATACACACTGTAAAGTGCATCACTAAGTCTTTTTAGGACATAGTTACGCCACAGAAATCACCCCGCCCCATGCATAAACGCCTTGCGGTGAGTGATACATGCATTGCGCTTGTATTACCAATTGTTGTAATACAAACTGCAGTTTGTATTACCAATTGTTGTAATACAAACTGCAGTTTGTATTACCAATTGTTGTAATACAAATGCAATGCACAACAATGAATATATAGACAACCAACACTGCAGAGATAAAAAAAGTAGGGCATTAATCCAATTGTAACATCCAACAATCAAGTCACTCGAATCTGGGCTGCCCATTTTCGAGTGGCAAAACTTAGTGGACTAGGACTCAGCCCAAGGGCGGCCCGCCCAAGCAAGCCCAAGATCCTTGCCCCTGCCCGTGGCCGAGGTCGGCGGGCGCGCACGTGCGCGTGTGTGGCCCACTTGTGTTATAGTTTATACAACATATAACACCTTCTAAAGTAAATAAACTAGGATAAATAATGATTTTGTATTCCATGTGGGATAAGGCAAAAGCCTTTAATTTTCTTTTACATAATCTTTACATAATGCCCATTTATGTGGCTACCGTGTATTAATTTCTACCCACCAAATTCGGTTTTGAGAAATAAAAAATACTACTTAACATCTACTCGAACGTAGATTAATAATATATAATTTAATTCCTCAAGAATTAAATTTTTAGCTACAAGTGGTCGACACCCACTTTATCAAAACCAAAATTTCCAACAAGGCTTAACTAGAAACTCTCATATTAGGACTTAACATAGATAAGAGATTGAGATTATATATTAATATCTCTCCATACTATCAATGACTTTGAAACATACGTCCCCTCACAAAGAAAGAATAACTTTCTCTCTACGGTTTTTTTGGAGCATCACCAAATCCAAGGATTTAAGGTGTGTGTTAATTGGTGGATACTCCTGGTAGATCCACTAGAGCGGGAAAGACGTTTGTCTACCCTGCTCAAGTACAAGAAGTTCGTGGATAACGATGACACACGTGGATTTATACACATCAACAAAGAGGGATTTGTGGCGGGTCTAAAGATCGATTGATTTGATTAATCCGCTACTAAGGTAATTCCGATTCACATATATTATGTGGCTTGCGTGATTTAATTCTTTAACGGCAAATGAGCTATTAGAGTCTGGCTTCGCCCATTTGATGAGTTTGGTAATGTGATATTTATTTTATTTAAAAAATTCGAACCTGATTTTTGTTTTTATATATCCAATATTGGTGTTAAATTATAAATCATGGAAAGACGATTAATTTGATATATTATTCATGTAAAACGAATTTAAAATGTAAAGTTATCGATATCCGAAATTGTTTTGAGAAAAACAAATCTCACGTTGGTTTTGTGCAAGATTTGGTTTATATTTCTTGAAAAGCCGCTGCAATACTCCGTATTGATTCTCGACGCTGATGTCAACTTGATATCAATGATGTCAGCATGATGCATTAAAAAGATTCAACACGTGGCTGAAGGCTGACGTGGCACCATCTAGATGTCATAGGAGCAAAATTGGTTGCTATGTGGTTGTCGGGTAAGTAGATGCTACCCACTTTGGTGAGCTACCTAAAGCCGGGTTATACCGGTTAGATCAACACATATACACACACATCCACATGGTGTGTGTTAATCCAATGGTATAGAAAGCTTTAAAAACCTAGTGGGTAGATCGACTAACCGTGGTTGTCATAAGCGGATGACCTGACGCATGGTGGGCAAACTGCTCATTACTTCATTTAATAAAAAATATAAGGCTCATTGGTTTAGCATGAGCTTGAATATTTAACCGTTTTTTTGTTGCTATGTTGTTTTTAACCATTAGACCACTTACTTTTTTTTGTTATTATTGGTGACACATACATGTTTTATATGGATCTGACAATTTTCGTGAGAATTTTATTATGTTTATGTGCGAGTTGACATTTTTAGGTGCTCATGTTTATGTGTTTATTATTATTTATTTATTTGAGAGATAATTAATGAAGATTGTGGTGATTACAAAGTCCTAATTTTTTTAATTTTTAGAATCTTGTAATAGGTCCAAGAAGAATGTGATTTTTGTAATTATTAGTATTTTTTTAGGACTCATGTATTAGAGGGGCAATTTTTAAGGTTATGTATTTTTGGGTATGTTTTGTTTATCACCACCATTTGCCAATAATTGTCTCAATATGATACATCAAATGTCAATTTTTTTTATCTATATGTGACGGATGAATGTTATGGACGTTATAAATTTTATTAGCGGATCATTAATTATTTATTGTGATCTCTAATTTAGTAGGAGATGATTAGAGCTGTCGAAACGGTCGATTTGGGGTGGGGGTGGCCGCGGCAAAAACCGTCACTTGGCGGAGCGGAGGGGCGGCTGGGCCGAGGGGCAGGTCGAGAAAACTCGCCCAACGCAACCTTTGCCTTGGGCTGCGGGTTAAGGGTGGACAAAAAAAAAAAATAAAAAATAAAAAAATATCTTTTTATTCATATTATTAATTTTAGTGAATTAACTAATGGATAACAAGTACATATTTTATAAAAATATTATATACACTTTTATAAGAGATAAAAATATAAAATATTAATTATACTATTTTTGTCTATTTTATCTAATTTTTTCTTTATTAAATATAAAAATATTTTTGTCTATTTTTTTCTTAACCCACCCCCTACCTTAGGAGGCGGGCGGCTGGCCACACGGGCTTGTCCCGTTTTTGAGAGATGATTACTAGCCTTGGTGGCGAAATATTTGATCTCATTGAATTAAAGAAAATAATAAAATAATTACTTTCGGATAAAATTTTAGACTAGTACCTAACAAATTGCGATGTTATATCGTGATAGATGCCAAAATAGCCTTTTTCTCGACCTTTATAATAGTAGCAAAATTAGATGGCCAGAACTATTAATGATGTGACATAGGAAAATTCAATTTTTACTTCACAAATAAAAAAATCCTAGAACATTTCACCATTAGTATGCCTAGGCCAGTTGAGCTAGAGAATGGAAAAACTGCCCAATATCGTCACAATATGGACGTCTACAATAAATGGATGGACTTGTCCTAATTTTTCTTTTAGCACGATGGACCAACACCGACCCGACTGATTTGATAGCTCCATTGACAATCTAATTGGCTCTCACTCTCTTATTGCTGGAAAATATTACAACAGAAAAAACAAACAAATGCCAGCCAGTCTTCCTGAAGTAGACAGTGGAGACTGGAGAGTCTCATTCACTCCCCTTCTAATAATTGGAAGACCTTTTTTCACATTTGGTCCTAGAAAAAGAAAATAAAAACACACCCGTGTCATACGTTTATGTGGGAAAAACAGGATATCTGATTACATGACGACATTATCCGTGTTTTAGTTAATAATTGGATAAATAATTAAATTGATTTTTTTTTTCAATTAGGGGTTCAACTAACAGTCGAAATGTCCTAATGACGGTTAATTATACATTATACTATATTATATTAAAATAACAATTTAATAGACTAATTGTTATAATTAAAGATAAACAGATAAATAATTTACTTAAGATATATATATATATATATATATATATATAGAAAAGAGTTTCTGACTTTCAAGCGAACAACAAGAGTTTCTGACTTTCAAGCTAAGGAGGAAAATGAGTCAATATGCATAATGCAATGACCGATTTTTATTCTCTGATTATTTTCGTGTATTCATTCAATCAGCAGGGTTCGAATAATATAGGCCTCAAGTGCCTCGTATGGAAAGATCACGTCTTTTGGCTCGAAAAGACACATTTTGCACTAAACAGGTGCACATTGTTCATCGACGACGACCTGACGACCTGGCCTTGCGGTCCGCGGCGTCCGTGCGTGCGTGGATGCAGCAAAATGGCAAAGGTATACTGACGATCGCCTTGGCGCGCTCGGCCGATGCTCGGAACGAACCAAACCGATGAAGCACGACGACGCACGTGGCGTCGCGTCCGCCCGCTTCGGGTGCGTGCACTCCCAAGTTGAAAATCGTTTAATTAATTACAAATATTAATTAATTATTTATTTTAAAGGTTTTTGGTCCAAAAAGAATAAGAGCCTTGAAGCCGTGCCCGGGCCGTGACCGGACCGAGCCGCGGGCGGGCGGGGCGGCCAATGCGCGCGTGCTTTGAACCAAACCCACAAGCATGTAAGTCCTCACCCTTTAAAAACTTAGGTGCCCCCAATGGCCCAAACGCATAAGTCCAACTTGAGATATATTTAGTGTGCAAACTTTTCCTCTTTATTCTATGTGGGATGGAGCATTTCTCCTTCCACATTTTCCATTTTCCATACCATTTTCTTGTATTAAGTGGCTAACTTCTAGCATTAATTTCTCATTCACCCGGAATTGGTTTTGAGAAATTCCAAATGCTATTCTCATTTACTATGTTAGTAGAATTTTTACAAATAATTTAATTCTATTTTTCATTAATGGATACCACTTAATTATTTGGTCAAAATTGGGTCAACACCCATTTTCAAAGACCAAATTCCAACAATCCCCCATATGAATGAAATTAATGCATGCGTGTACGTAGATTCGCTTGAAAGTCTCGGTGAATCGTTATTGCATCAGGATAGGTAGCTTGTGGCTTTGAACCTTCCTTAATAAAATACTATCGGATTTACTAGCTACTCAGTGACGCGATGTCTTGAACTACTCGACTGTTTGTGTAAACCAACACAACATTACTTACACAATAACAACTCTAAGACTTGCTGTTCTCACGTTGTGTCCATTTCGGTCCTGGACCATATCTTAGATTCATAAGTGTTTCTTTGAAGCGACCATTACTTCTCACTTATCTAGGTGATCTTCTATTGAAGAGTATCCTGCCATACTCCACCTTTCGGTATATGAATCATTAAAAGTCTTAAACTTAACCTCACCACATTCAGCAGGTTTTCATTCACTTGGATGCTTCGAGAATGAGCAAACACATTTTCCAAGTGTTCACCTGAACATTCATAACTTAGTTATCCCATTGAACCACGGTCTTGGGATCTCCAATTCACAAGGTTGGGTTACCGCTATGAACATTCTTTAAGTTGTGGATTTTAAACCCATTCCCCTTAACAGTTTATACAATTGATCTCGATTTATGCCTTTTGTAAGCGGATCCACAAGGTTTTCCTTTGACTTAACATAGTCAACCAAAATAACCCCATTCGAAATCAACTGTCTAATGGTATTGTGTCTCCGACATATATGTCTAGACTTACCATTATACATACTACTTTGTGCCCTTCCAATTGCTGATTGACTGTCACAGTGTATCATCACAGCAGGCACATGTTTATTCCAACAAGGAATATCCTCTAGGAAGTTTCTAAGCCATTCTGCATTTTCTCCAACTTTATCCAAAACAATGAACTCTGATTCCATAGTGGATCGAGCTATGCACGTCTGCTTAGAAGACTTCCACGACACGGCTCCTCCACCTATTGTGAAAATAAATCCACTTGTGGACTTGGAGTCTTTTGTGTCTGATATCTAATTGGCATCACAGTATCCTTCTAACATGCTTTGGATATCTCGTATAAAGTATTCCATAATTCATGGTATACTTTAAATATCTAAGTACCATTGTCACGGCTTTCCTGATCCATACTCGGGTTACTTGTGAACTATTTTAGTTTACTCTTTGGATATGCAATGTCCGGACGTGTACAATTCGTTAATTACATCAGGACCGCCAATTACCTTGCATATTCCGTGAGAAATTTCGCCTCTATTCTTGGCCAAGTGTAGACTTAGATCTACAGGTGTCTTAGCCGGAGGACTATCAAAAGCATTAAACCTTCTAAGTATGCTTTCGACATAATGAGATTGTGACAAGACAATTCCATCTAAAGTTCTAGAGATTTTAATCCCTAATATAACATCAGATAATTCCATATCTTTCATGTCAAAGTTCTTCTTCAACATGTTCTTAGTATTAATGATTACATCATGACTACTACCTACAATCAACATATCATCCACATAAAGGCATACTACGTAATTACTTGTAGTACCTTTAATGTAGACACACTTGTCACATTCATTTATCTTGAAACCGTTTGACTTCATAGTCGAGTCAAACTTTTCATGACATTGCTTAGGTGCTTGTTTTAGTCCATAAAGTGACTTAACCAGGTTACACACCTTTCGCTCTTGACCGGGTGCAACATACCCCTCGGATTGTTCCATATAGATCTCCTCTTCAAGCTCTCCATTCAAGAAGGCAGTCTTAACGTCCATTTGATGTATCTCAAGGTTATGCAAGGTTGCAATAGCAATGAGAACATGAATGGACGTAATCCTCTTGACAGGAGAATATGTATCGAAGAAGTCATATCCCTCCTTTTGTCTAAACCCTTTAGCTACCAAACGGGCTTTATACTTGTCAATAGTTCCATCTGCTTTATACTTCCTTTTAGGGATCCATTTGCATCCCAAAGGTTTGCAACCCGGTGGGAGATCAACTAACTCCTAAGTGTGATTTTGAATGATGGAATCTATCTCATTATTGATAGCTTCTTTCTTGAGGGGAGCTTGTGGACTAGACAATGCTTCTTGAATAGTTCTGGGTTCGTTTTCTAACATATAAGTTAGAAAATCAGGACCAAAAGACTTAGCTACTTTTGCCCTTTTACTGCGTCTTTGTTCCTCATCATCGTCACTTTGAGGTAACCTTACAGTTTCATAAGTTCGTTTACTCGAACTTTCTTCTTTCCGTTCTTTGTTCGGAAAGAAATTCTCAAAGAATACAACATTCCTCGATTCAATGATCATACCTTCATTTATATCTGGAATAGCTGACTTGTGCACTAAAAAGCGACATGCACTACTATTGTTAGCATATCCAATGAAAGCACAATCGATCGTTTTTGGACTGATTCTAACTTATTTCGGCTTAGGTACTTCGACTTTAGCCAAACACCCCCACACTTTGAGGTATTTATATGACGATTTACGTCCCTTCCATAACTTATATGGAGTTTCGTTTTTACCTTTGTGTGGGATCTTATTAAGAATGTAGTTTGCAGAAAGTATGGCTTTCCCCCACAAGTTTTGGGGTAAGCCAGAACTTATCAACATTGCATTCATCATCTCCTTAACAGTACGATTTTTGTGTTCTTCAACTCCATTTGATTGAGGTGAGTAGGGAGCAGTCGTTTGATGAATTATACTCGCTTCCTAGCAAAATTCTTCAAACGGAGCAACATACTCTCCACCTCTATCACTTTGAATCATCTTAATTTTCAAATTAAGCTGATTTTTAACTTAATTCTTATAAGTTTTAAAAGCTACCAAAACTTCATCTTTGCTTTTCAAGAGTTACACATACCAATATCTTGTGCAATCATCTATAAACGTTATGAAGTACTTTTTCCCCCATCAAGTTTGCACAAGTTTTAAATCACACACATTTGTATAATTAACTCGAGTGGTTTAGTACTTCTTGTTACCGAATGAAATGGTGCTTTGGCCAACTTTGCTTCAACACAAATTTCGCATTTGTCTTGTAAATCTGTTTTAAACGTAGATATTAATTCCAGATCCACTAATCTTTTAATTTTGTTGAAGTTTACGTGTCCTAATCTATCATGCCATAAATTAGAAAAATCCAACAAGTAAACAGAAGTAACGTTTTTATTCTTCGCCTCTTGGCAGAAAACAAACATTACATACATCTTAAATAGGCCTTTATCAAGGTAGCCCTTACAAAGAAACTGACCATTCTTGGTTATTACAAACTTGTCGGACTCAAACACTAGTCTAAACCTGGCCTTACTAAGCAAATGACTAGAAACTAAATTCTTGCGGATGTCCGGGACATGCAACACATCTATAAGCGTAAGCTCCTTTCCGGAAGTCATCTTGAGCACAACCTTCCCAAGCCCCACGATGTTGGAAGTCGAAGAGTTCCTCATGAACAGTTTCTTTCCATTAATCGGAATGTAGGAGAACATCTCCTTGTCGGCACAAATATGACGAGTAGCCCCGATATCTATCCACCACTCCCTTGGGTTATCCACCATATTGGCTTCAAACACAACGATGATGAAATCGAGCTCCGACATGTCGATTGGAACCAACTTGTCCTCCGTCATATGGCTTGTTGGTTGCCACCTTGATTGCCCTTTTTAGGGTGTCGACAATCCTTAGCCATGTAGTTCGGTTTGCCATAGTTGTAGCAATTCCCCTTGATTTTTTTGGCTTTTTCTTTTTTCTTTTTCGGAGTGCTTGCATTTTTTGCTAGTGCTTGATTCAGCAAGATTGGCCTTAGCATATATTCCAGACTTACTGGATTTCACATCTGATTTTCGGTTGTCTTCTTCGATTCGAAGACGAACAATCAGATCCTTGAGCTCCATCTCTTTACGCTTGTGCTTGAGGTAATTTTTGAAATCCTTCTATAATGGCGGAAACTTTTCGATTATTGCGGCCCCACTTGAAAGGATTCATTCAAAATCATCCCTTCCAGACATTTAAATCGTGAAGTATGATTTGAATCTCCTGAACTTGAATGATCATAATCTTGGTGTCAACCATCTTGTACTAGAGGAATTTGCCGACAATAAATTTCTTTGTCGGCATCTTCCGTCTTGTATTTCTTCTTCAAAGAATCCCATTGATTCCTTAGATGTCTTGAACATGCTATAGGCATTATAGAGGGTGTCGTCTAGCCCGTTCAACACATAGTTGTGACAGAAAATGTTATGCCAATCATCCACAACGATTCTCCGATTGTTATCGATTTCTTCATCGCCTATGGGGGGGGGGGGGGATCGTCCTTGAGAAAATGGGACAACCCAGGGTGGTAAGGTAAAAAAAGTATCTTCGTTGCCAACGCGTTTGAAGTCGGCACTGAAGAGAACTTGAAATTTCTTGTCCCGCGAGCGGTGAGCAAATGCGTTGGTTTAAATGAGATTGATGTTGATGCCATCGTCTTCAATATAAATGAATATTTTGTTTTTGCGATTGTGTGGAAAAATATAGTGTATGGTTTGTTTTGAAAGAAAATGGTGGTGTTTATAAGTGTATGGCTAAGTCGAGGCTGAATTATATTCAATCTCCGCAAGACGAAATACGCCCATATACCAAGAATGCTTACGGTTCAGCGTTCGTCTCTAAGATACATCGACTTTTCTTGTTAGTTTAAAAGACTAGCAAAACTTGAACTACAACGAACAACAAAAGTTTCGACTTCCAAGCTAAGAAGGAGGAAAATGAGTCAATATGCGAGAATGCAATGACCGATTTTTAGTCTCTCGATTATTTTAGTGTATTCATTCAATCAAGTAGGGTCGAATAATATAGGCTCCAGTGCCTCGTATGGAAAGATCACGTCTTTTGGCTCGAAAAGACACATTTTGCCAGAGCAACAGCGCACTGTTCATTGACGACACAGCGCCGCGACGTCTTTGCGCCGCGTGTGTGGATGCGGCAAAATGGCAAAGGTACGGCTTGAGCGACGCAGGCGTCGGTCCAGCCCGTGCTCGGATAACGAACCAAACCGACCGGGCGCATGACCCGATGCACGGGCCGCGTCGCCCCGTCTTTCGAGTGCGTGCACTCCCGGTTGAAAATCGTTTAATTAATTACAAAAATTAATTAATTATATATTTTAAAGGTTTTGGTCTAAAAAGAATAAGGGTCTTGAAGCCAAGCCCGGCCGCGACTCGACCCGGACCGGACGGGCGGCGATGGCGGTGTGCGCGTGTGCTTTGAACCAAACCCATAAGCATGTATGGCCTCACCCCCTTTAAAAACTTAGGTGCCCCGGGGCCCATACCCATAAGTCTAACTTGAGATATATTAAGTGTGCAAATTTTGCCTCCTTTTCCTATGTGGGATGGAGATTTCTCCTTCCACACATTTTCCATTTTTCATACAATTTTCTTGTATTAAGTGACTAACTTCTATCATTAATTTCTCATTCACCCGAAATTGGTTTTGAGAAATTTCAAATGCTATTCTCATCTACTCTCTTAGTAGAATTTTTACAAATAATTTAATTCCATTTTTCACTAATGGAAACCGCTTAATTATTGGGAAAAAATCGTAGGCGGACAAGGGGACTTAGCGCCTGGCGGGGATTAATCGGGCTAGGCGGGAATTTTTACAAAGAGAGATGGATAATGATCAAATGATTAAAACTTAAGCTCAAACAAAAAATCTTGAGTTCCATTCTCATCACTATTTATTTCCCAAATTATGTACTCAAAAAAATTACCGATTAGATATTTACTTTACCAATTACCTTTTGTTTGTGTATGTGACCAGATTCCATTTTTTTTCCTAAAAAGATTGAAGCTTCGTTTTTAATGAATTTTGAAATCCACACAAGAAAATATGTATAGTGTGTTATAGGATTAAAATTAAGTAAACCCAAGATTATTCATACAAATTCGATAATTTAACTATTCATAGCTTCATAACTCAATTGAACCTAAATTTTTGGGAGTGATTTATAAGAACTGGTAATTGATATCACCTATTTTTTTTTTAAATCCAATTACAAGATTTTATGCTCAAAGTTTTTGGGAGAAATGACTTATACATGAATATAGACTAATATAAAATAAATTAAAGAACAAAATCTGGAATTCTTTTTGGGGGGAGCAACCCCGACTTGGCCCCTCTGATCCGCCGGTGTTTACAAGGACAAGTACACGATGATTGGTGATTTAAAATGAGTAAATTTTTCTCACCCAAAAGACGCATTTCAAGATAAAACTTGTGAATCTAACTAAAACAGTATATCTGTAACAAAAAACAAGAAAGAAAAAACCTAGAACAAATGAAGTATGACTAGTCTTGAGTACGTGGTGGAACCTAAAATAAATTAATTGACATGTCCTTACTTCCTAGTATGAAAAGGATTCATCATTCTATGTGGGGATTTATATTGAGATTCCAAAAACATTGTCCTAAATTTCATACTCCAATGGTCAATTCAAGTAGTGGCCGTGGTCCACAAATTAAGTTACGTTGTCAGAATACAAGGTCCTCACCATTAAACTTTGGTGGCCAATATCAAAATTAGAGGATCCCAAATCCAAACTCCATTATTTGAGAATTTTCCGTACAAACGAATTTTTCCCATTGGCTCTCCCATACTTATTAGTTATTATCTCTTTAATGGTTGAGAATTTTGAAGAGGAAAAAAAATAAAAAAATAATATAAAAAGGTAAGCCTTTCGACAACAACCATAACACTAACTTTCTTTGCAATTCAACACTATAAGAAAATTTGAGTTCTCGAAGCAATTTGAAGCCGAGAAATGATTTTTGTATTTTAAATTTTACAATTACCTACATAATAAAAAATATCATTTTCCCCCAAATTATACCAACAAATTACCGACAATTTTTCAATTACCGACAGATTTTTTGTTGGTATTTACCAACAGTTTTAGAGTATGTAGGTAAATATTTTACCTACAATGGTTTTACCTACAATGATTTTACCTATACTTTACAATTTTCTTAACATTTACCTACATATATTTTGTAGGTAAACTGGTTTTTTCTTGTAGTGCAAAATTATATTATTATCTAAATAAATTAGATTCAACTTCCAATTATTGTTAATTTAATTAATTACTTAAATTCTAGCCTCATAATTAGTAGCCCAAAGTTATTATTAAATGGATTACTTCTTGATTATTATTAAACAACTGGCCCACAAGACCCGGTCTACTAAGCAAAATCCATTACACCCAAGTCCTAAGTTTAAATTGTCTATTTCATTTATTTGTAGGTAATCTGGATTTACTCGTTAATTACTCCATGCTCTAATTCATCAAAATAATTAGAGGACCTTCCACAAGATAGTATGAGATCTTTCTAAGCGTACATTCGTGTTGCATAAGGGTTCACGACTAGGAATTTAGTACTTAGAGGACCTTCCCGGACCTTCTAGGATTTTCGAGGACTTTGGTGAACCCTCCGAACTCTAGAAGACTTTAAGAAGCTTAGAGAATCTTCAAGAAAATGTTCTATGTTTAATTTAGAGCAAAATCTTGCTCCATCATTGCACCATTTTGAAGAAGTTGATAGTTTTGGGCGAGAAATAGCGTAAATCTATTTGTTGCACTAATATTTTTTTGTTTTTAATTAATGATTTTAGTTTATGAAAATATAAAATAAAATAAAATATTATGAAATATTTTTTTATAGTGCAAAATATATTGTAAACTAATGTAGTTCAAATACATTTTAGTACAGAATATATTGTAAACTGATGGAGTTTAAGTGTAGTGCAGAATATGCACTAAGATGATAAAGTGAGCGACATATTTCTGCAACATCATAATACATGTTTATAAAAAAAATAAAATAAAAGTTCCTAGGTAAAATATTCCAAAATGCATAAATATAAATATATATTGTAAAAATATGTATATAAAATATAATTTTGTAATATGCAGTCTATAAATTATAAGGATCAATGTCTAATGTATTTCAATATTTCACTTGTTTTGATCTAAGCATACACAATTACAAACCTATATATGTAATATTACTATTCTACATAAGCATGCTATTAAAATTTAATATAATACACATTGTTCATAATAAATATGCAAATTTAGAACACTATATATGTAGAACATAAATATGCAATATGCAGTGTATAAATTATAAGGACCAATGCTTAATATATTTCAGTAGTTTTACTTATTTTGTTCTAAGTATACACAATCACAAACCTATATATGCACTATTACTATTCTAAATAAGCACACTATTAAATTTTAATGTAATACAATTTGTTCATACTAAATATACAAATTTGGAACACTATATATATATATATGCATAGAATAAATATGCAGTATGCATGGTATAAACTATAAGGACCAATGACTAATGTAGTTCAATATTTTACTTGTTTTGTTCTATATAAGTATACACAATAACAAAAGTACAAAACTATACATACAATATTCCTATTATAAATAAGCACATTCAATTAGCTTACAAGGACATTCAATTAGCACATTCCATATATGCAATATTCCTTATATATGCAAGAGAGAGGATTCGCGTTATTATAGGAACGTCCGTTATTGTTACTGCTACAACTTTAAGGTTGCAAACCCAAGTGCAGGTTTTCTCAAGTAATAAGTTTCTCGGGAGTCCGAGGTCGATCCGCAGGGAAGTTGATGGAAGTTTAGAGGATATTTCTTATTTAAAGGATGAGTAAATGGGTTTTTTTTTTTTTTTACTAGTAAGAATATTTTTTTTTAGTTACAAGAAATTTAATTAATAGAAATGTTGAGGATTAGGGATCCACTCTTGATTTCGGATAAAGGAATGATTATATTTTCTTACCTCTTAGATTGCCACTATTGGAATCCATACACAAAGAAGGTTCAATGGGAAGATATTATACATATAAATCATGCAATGAGGTAATCATGTTATATCATCAATTAGAATTTATCTTATAACATCAACACTTGTTTATGGGATCAAGTATTTATGTATTCTTTTGTCTACAACAAATCAAGGTATCCACATTAGTAGTCGGTTGAAATAAAACCGGACATTTAACTAAATGGAACCAAGTATTTGTTGTGCCAATAGATATACATAAATCAAGAAACACCACCAAACAAAAATGTATAAGCTAAAAACAAATTGATGATACAAACAATGAAATTTAATATGAATCTACAATCATTCCTTATCCTTCATCAAGAGTTTCACCCCATTTCCTCAACAAAATAAACTTAGAATAACATGAAAAAAAGAGAAAACAAAAGATTGAAGAAAAACTAAAGCAAACATTTTATAAAATACTAGAAATCTTACTATAATTTAAGAAAAGCAAGAAAGAAAAATTCTTTTGAATTTTGTAACTCTAACTTTCTCTACATAAAACTTTCTCTTGGCTAATGCTAATGACCTCTATTTATAGCCAACTAAAAATCAATTTACAATTATTTTTTCTTTATTTTTATTACAAGTAAGAAAATAAGGAAATCAACACCAACTTTGCCACCTTCTTTGACTGGTCATTTTGTCCATGATATCAGCCATCTTTGCTCACTTTTCTTCCACAAATCAATTATCACATGAGTTGGCTTGAATTTCCAACTGATTTCATTGAATTTGAACAACCATGGGCCAAGATATGGTTGAATAATTGAGATGTGGTTGGCATACGGGATTGACCGGAAAGCAGCTGACCTCTTGGATTTTTGTAAATTCATCCAATACAAATCTGACTTTGGGGTCTTCTTCAATGTTGTAGCTCTATGATTTGTACATACTCAGTAAAAATTTCAGATACAAATACCTTGTATTTTTCGAGTTATGTCCAAAATACCAAAATTGGTCAAGTCTGGAAATTAAATGAGCACCCTTCAACCTTCATTTTATGATGAATTTTTTATCCAAGAAAATATCATTCCAAACTTTGATTTTTGGTTTCAATCTCTCTGAAAACTTGTAAATGAATGGATTGTGAATCCACATCTTCAAGAATCATCCCAAAATCATGTCGGAAATGAAAGCTATGCTCGTTGATCCAAAACCGCACTAAAAATTGCTTCCAAATACAATTCTATGTTGATTTCCTATTTTATTCCTAACATAATAATAATACTATAAATTCATTTTATTAATAATATTAATAAGGTAAAATAATAATATAAGCCTAAAATAATTATACATTTTTAACGTTCATCACACCCCAACGACTTATTACTAGTCCCTAGTAATTAAAGCATAAAATAATACAAAAGAAATTTGATGAATATGGCACGTTGATCATTTTTTTAAAAAAAAAACTTTATGAAATAGTCTAACAATCAAAAAGTTTTATGGTCGAGTCATCATAGATGCTATCAAGAATAAATATTATAATTTTTTTATATTATTTTTTAGAGAAGAAATATTGTGTATATATGCACAAAACCACCGTTTCATTTCACAAACCAAAATACATTAACTTCAAACTTGATCATGAAAAAGCCTCAACTCCATATCCTCACAGGTTAGTGTTTGTTGTGTAAATTGGCGAGGTGTTCACTCTTGGAGTTGGAAAACAGTCAAAACTCTCAAGGAAATGGCCAATATGATTTAGGACAAGCATTCAAACTAAAATTGAGCATAAGATAGGTAGTTATAAAATTTGAAACACCTAATTTTTTCATACCAAATTATGTCTCGAAATTTCATTGGTTTAGAACTGCAAACAAAATGATAATATTTTTTATATATTTTTTTTTTTTTTTTTTTTTTTTTTTTTTTCTTGTTTTCTTTTTTTTTTTTTTTTTTTTTTTTTACAACATGACTAGCTATGAACAATACTCATCACAAATTATGTAATGGAGTATTTTACAACATGACTAACAATGATAACATAACAATGAAGAATACTCATCACAAATTATGTAATAGAGTATTTTTAACAGAAATTGACAATGTGGGTGTTAACCAAATCATTTCTCCACATGTAAGGTAGAATATTTAAGTATTTCAAATCACAACATAACCATTTCAAACGATCAATTAAAGTTCGGAATGCTTGTTTTCTCAAACTCACCACTCATTCACAAAAGATGTGTGAATATTAAAAATAAAATACTTTATCATGATCAAACTTTCGAGTTATATGTATCACAACCAATCTTTCCACAAAACTTAGAATGTGCACAAAACACTTTTCTTTTCTTCTTTTTTTTTTTTCGTATTTTTTTTTTTTCAATTTAATCAAGATAGCATCGTTGAATTCAACAATAAGACTATTTTCATGTTTTGACAATTCACAATTTTTGTTTAAAAAAAATTCACAACATGCCATATTTTGCAAAGGGAATTACTAGAAAGATAATAAAAATAGGGATGCGTCTCAAGAATATCAAACCGACATTCTTTACTCGCCATCGTGTTGTTTTTTATTTTAATTTTCAATTTTCAAAATCACACATTGTAAATTAGGAAAAATAATATCAATTATCCCTTCCCCAACTTATCTAAAACATTGTCCTCAATGTCAAAAATAAATAGGAAAGTAAGGTTTAAAAGATATTACCGATGTATGGCTTTTTGAAATGAAAGTAGAAGAATACAATAGTAGTTATACCCGTGAAAGATAAATCTCACAACGTCGAGACAAATCCAATTTGCGTTTTTTACTTCTATCCTCACGACCAAACAACATAAGCCACTTTTGGATCGGGTCCAAAGAACAAATGCTTGGAGTTGATCGATTAGTTCACTTGGTGTTGTTGCACAAATTATGATTAAATGCGGCGAGATGGTGAAATAAAACCTTTCTCGACGGCAAAATCTATAAAAGACAATAAACCATCAAAGAAACCATTAACATTAAGAATACTGTAAGCCGGTGAATGTTGAGTTGTGCCCAGGAGATCACTTGGAATAACTCCTCCAGTGTACCAAAACCACCAGGTAAGGTGATAAAGGCATCTGCATTATGCATCATATTCACCATTCTGTCTTGCATGTTTGATACTCTTAACTCATCTCCAATGGTTTGCCCTGTGATTTGTCGGACAACTAAAGGTTTGGGATAACTCCTAAGACTCTGACTCCTCCCAAATAGGCAGAACCAGCAACACGCCCCATTAACCCAAAACTACCTCCTCCGTATACTAAGTTAATGTGCTTTTCTGCTAGAAATTTACCGAGATTATCAGCTGCCTCAAGAAAACAACTGTCTTTCCCAGGTTTGCACCACGAATACAAAGAACATGTTAATTCTACGGGAAGAAGAACTCTCCATTTTTTTCTCTTTATTTTTTTTTTTGCATTTTTCGATATATAGTCCGAATGGTGTAAATGAGAGGGTGAATGCAACGCTATTTATTGAGGTATGAACAGGGAATGCAACAGAAAATGTAATTATTGGAACTTTTATTTTGTCAAAAAGTTTGAAAATAAAGACAATAAAGTCAAAAAAATGCTAACATGTGAAGGAAGCAGAAAAGTAGTTGTGATTGTGGCTCACATCTTCCTCGGTTTTACGTCCGAGAAAACGGCTTAAACGCCCTCTATGGGTGGGGATATGCTTCCCATCCAATTTTCTTATAAATTGGCAAACGGGGGTCTTTTAATGTCGATTCCCAAGACAAAGATCACGTTTCTCGAAATTGGAGCCATAATCGGAGAATTTCACGATGCACAAATCCACAAGGATACGTATCAAAAGTCCATAGAATGTTATCTAAAGACTCCTTACTCAGTCCATCCTTTATGAATTGAATTTTGTCCTCTCGATTTGAAACCATACCTAAAGAACGACATCTTGTGTCACAAGTCCATCGAGCACATTTGTGACACACTTGTAGTCTTTTGGCCCTTCGTTTTTGAATATGAACTTTTTCCAAGACCAGGCAAGCATTTAGTAGGAGAAAATGAAAATTCTCCGCTAATCTTACCTTTGCTTCAATTATCCAACGTACATCTTCTCGGAATGCCTTTATTCATAAACATTCTTAACCTTTCTAGCCTGGCTTTGTATATTTTCAAAATTTCATTTGTAGAAAGAAAATCAAATCGCTTTTTGAGAGTGGGGGAATTCTTTTATCCATTTTTTTTAAAAATCTAAATCAAAGAGAATAAGAAAACAAAATTATGTACAAATATCGGTGTTTGTGGGAAGGCGATGAGTCCGACTTAATCGTCACGGAGTACCGTTATCCGCCATTTAACCGGGAAAATAAATAATTAAACACTACAAAACACACACATTTATAAGAAACAAATATATTCACTAATTATAACAAGGATTATAAAGAAAAAGAACTTCCTCGGAAGGAATTGATTTTCTAGAAACAGATTTAAGTCTTTGTCCATTAACTTTGAATACATTACCATTTCTAGGATTCTCAATGTCAATGACTCCATACGGATATATATTTTTCACAATAAAAGGACCACTCCACCTTGACCTTAATTTTCCAGAAATAAATGCAATCTTGAATTATAAAGCAAAACCTTTTGACCAATCTCAAATGTTTTTCTTGTAATTTTATTATCATGAAATTCTTTGATTCTTGCTTTATGAATTTTTGAATTCTCGTATGCATCATTTCTTAATTCTTCAAGCTCATTGATTTGCAATTTTCTCAATTTCAAAGCATCGTCAAGATTGAAGTTAAACATTTTAATTGCCCAATAAGCTTTATGTTCAAGTTCCACTGGTAAATGGCAAGGTTTTCCATAAACTATTCTATAAGGAGACATTCCCAATGATGTTTTAAAAGCAGTTCTGTATGCCCAAAGTGCGTCGATAAGTCTAAAAGACCAATCTTTACGATTCGGGTTAACAGTTTTTTCTAATATTTGTTTTATCTCCCTATTTGCAAGTTCAACCTGTCCATTTGTCTGTGGGTGATAAGGGGTTGCAACTTTATGTGTGATTCCATATTTTTTCATTAAAGATGCAAAAACTTTGTTGCAAAAATGTGTTCCCCATCACTAATAATGACTCGAGGAATTCCAAATCGACTCAAAATATTTTCTTTTAGAAATTTTATCACAATTTTATGATCATTGTTTCGACAAGGAATTGCCTCGATCCATTTTGAAACATAATCTATTGCGACTAAAATGTAAATAAAACCAAATGATAATCGGAAATGGCCCCATAAAATCAATACCCCAACATAATCAAATATTTCAATCACCAAAATAGGATTCAAAGGCATCATGTTTCGTTTTGAAATTGATCCTAACTTTTGACAATTTTCACAACTTTTGCAAAAAGCGTAAGTATCTTTGAAAAGGTTTGGCCAATAAAATCCACATTGTAAGATCTTTGCACTGGTTTTCTTTACTGAAAAGTGACCACCACATGCTTGAATGACAAAATTGAATAATGCTACCTACCTCATTCATTGTCGGGTACACATCTACGAAAGATTTGATCTGGACAATATTTGAAAAGGTAGGGATCGTCCCAGCAAATTTTTTACCTCAGTCAAAAACTTCTTTTTATCTTGTGAATTCCAATTTGATGGCATCATTCCTGTCACAAGAAAATTAACAATATCTGCAAACCAAGGTACTACAGTAACATTGAATAGTTGTTCATCAGGAAAAGTATCATTGATAGGTGGAGTTTGAAATGAATCATCACAAATAAGTCTTGATAAATGATCAGCTACCACGTTTTCTACACCTTTCTTATCACGAATGGTAATATTAAACTCTTGGAGTAAGAGAATCCACCTAATCAATCTTGGTTTGGAATCTTTTTTTGATAAAAGATATTTCAAAGCGCATGATCCTTGAAAAACAACAATTGGTGAACCAACAAGATAGGATCGAAATTTTTCCAATGCAAATACTACAACAAGTAATTCTTTTTGGTGGTTGAATAATTGATTTGAGCACCATTCAAAGTTTTACTTGCATAGTATATCACATATGGTTTCTTTTCTTTTCTTTGCCCTAAAACGGCTCCAACGGCATAGTCACTAGCATCACACATTATTTCAAAAGGTAAAGTCCAATCGGGAGGTTGGATTATTGGGGCGAGATGTAAGCATGCTTTTAAGTTTGACAAAAGCATTTTCACAATTTTCGGTCCATTCAAAACTAATATCTTTTGTTAGAAGATTACACAAAGGTTTAGATATTATACTAAAATCTTTGATAAATCTTCTATAAAAGCGACATGCCCTAAAAATGATCTTATCTCCTTCACGATTTTGTGCAGTAGATTGGCAATTAATTCCACTTTGGATTTATCTACCTCAATACCTCTTACTGAAATAATGTGTCCAAGAACAATACCGCTTGTTACCATAAAATGACATTTTTCCCAATTAAGCACAAGGTTCTTTTCTTCACACCGATCAAAACTTTTTCTAAGTTCAACAAACAATCTTCAAATGATTCACCAAAAGCGAAAAATCATCCATAAAGACTTCAAGAAAACGTTCAACCATGTCACTAAAAATGCTAAGCATGCATCGTTGGAATGTAGCTGGTGCATTACATAATCCAAAAGCGCATCCTTCTATATGCAAATGTACCAAAAGGACATGTAAAAGTTGTTTTCTCTTGATCTTCAAGTGCAATTTCAATTTGGTTATACCCGAATATCCATCTAAGAAACAATAGAATTTATGACCGCAACTCTTTCTAAGATTTGATCCATAAAAGGTAATGGAAAATGATCCTTTCGATGGTAATCGAGTTAAGTTTCCGTAGTCAATGCACACACGCCAACCAAGAATTCTAGTTGGAATTAACTCATTATTTTCATTTTTGACTACAAGAATAACACCGAGACTTCTTCGGCACAACATGAATAGGACTTACCCATTTACCGTCGAAATAGGATAAATTATTTCATTATCTAAGAGTTTAATAATTTCATTCCTCACTATTTCTTTCATATTAGGATTTAGTCTTGCTGCATTTCTCTAGATGGTTTTGCATTTTCCTCTAAATAAATATTATGTGTGCAAATTAGAGGACTAATACCTTTAATATCAAAGAATGGTCCACCCTAAGGCATTTTTATGCATTTTCAAAATCTCGATCAACTTACTTTCCGAGATGCATCAAGTTTGGAAGAAATTATTACAGTGCAAAGTTTCACTCTCACCAAGAAAAGAGTATTTCAAATCGGATGGTAAAGGTTTCAAATCAATTTTTGGAGCTTTTATGCTTGAAGAAATAGGTTGCACTTCGATGATGACAACTCTTCAATTTTTGGTTTCCAAAATGGTTTTCTAGTGTTTGTAAAAATCCATTGGAGACATCAAAACATTTCATATCACAAACTCTCTCATTTTCAAAATATGTTTCATAAATTCAAAAGAATTATTGAGAGAAATTTTCGTGAACAATTTCTTCAATTAAATCAACTTCATGTAGTTCGGTATCATCAGCAGGTTGTTTGCAAACATTGAACACATTTAATTCCAAAGTCATATTTCCAAAAGATAATTTCAAAATACCATTTCTACAGTTAATCAATGCATTTGAAGTTGCAAGAAATGGACGACCTAAAAAATGAGGAATTTGTGTTTTTGCATCTATAACCGGCTGAGTATCCAAAACAATGAAATCAACAGGAAAATAAAACTTGTCAATTTGTACCAACACATCTTCTACTATTCCTTTTGGAATTTTAATTGATCGATCAGCTAGTTGGAGTACAATTGGAGTTTCTTTAAGTTCACCCAAACCTAGTTGTTCATACACTGAAAAAGGTAGAAGATTTACGCTAGCACCTAGATCAAGTAAAGCACGTTCAATTCTAGTGTCTCCTATAATGCATGAAATTGTTGGACAACCTGGATCTTTGTACTTAGGTGGAGCAAATTGTTGTATAATTGAACTCACACTTTCAGTTAAAAATGCTTTTTTCTTCACATGATGTTTTCTTTTAATTGTGCACAAATCTTTCAAAAATTTTGCATAAGGTGGGACTTGTTTGATTGCATCCAACAAAGGAATGTTAATTTTGACTTGTTTAAAAAGCTCAAAAATTTCAGAATTTGAGTTCAATTTTTGAGTTGGTTGCAATCTTTGAGGAAAAGGGGCAGGAGGTGAATATGTTTCATCATTTTCAAACTTACCTTTATTCAACTTACCTTCTTCATCATCACAATTTTCATTATTCATTTCTGAAGATGAATTTAGAACTTTCTTAGGATGAATTGTTTTATCAACAATTTTTCCACTTCGAAGTGTTGTGACTGAATTGGCCTCATTTACTGGATTTTCACCGGAAGTAGAAGCACAACACTGCGTAGAAGGATTAGGTTGAGGTTGAGCAGGAAACTTACCCTTTTCTTGAATTCGCAAAGAAGCTGTGAGTGTTGAAAGTGAGTTCTTGATCTCATTGATAGCACGAGAAGTTTTATTATTGATGTTTGTTTGTTCATTCATAAATGCTTGCAAAGTCTCCTCAATTGATTTTACATGTGGGGATGGATATGAAGGAAAATTTGGTGGCTTTTGTGAATTTATTGGTTGAGCTTGATTATTATCACGCCAACCGAAATTAGGATGATTTCTCCATTGTGGATTGTAAGTTTGAGAATATGGAGATTGAAAAGGTTTTCTAAATCCATTCATGACATTTGCTTCAACAGAATGTGAGGACAATCATTAGTTGAGTGTTCTTTAAGTCCACAAATTTCACAAACTTTTTTATCTTGCCGATTTAACTTCTTTTACTTTTTTAACTTCCATGTCATCGATTCTTTTAGCCAAAAGTGCAAGTCTAGCACTTAAACTATCTTCTTGAGTAAGATTGAGTTTTCCTTTATTTTCATCAACACTATGCCAAGATTGAGAATTTTTCGCCAAATAGTCAAGATATTCTAGCGCTTCATCGGGTTCTTTATCAAGAAATTGACCGTTACACATTGATTCAATAAATTGCTTAGTTTCGTGGATTTAAACCTTCATAAAAGAAGTGATTATACGCCAATTTTCAAAACCATGATGTGGGCGGGAATTCAACAACTCTTTAAACTTTTCCCAACATTCAAAGAAAACATCTTTAGGATTTTGAGAAAAATTAAATTTGTCTTTTCAAAGAATTTGTTTTATGAGTTGAAAGAATTTTTCGTAAATTCGGTTTGCATTTCTTGCCATGTACCAATTGATCTAGGTTTTAATGAGCTAAGCCAAGTTTTTGCTTTATCTTTTAAAGAAAAAGGAAACAATTTGAGCTTAACAATTTCAGTCGTGCAATTTTGATCATCAAATGTGGCACATACTTCTTCAAATTCCTTTAAATGTAAATATGGGCTTTTTAATCCATACCATGAAAATTAGGAAGTAAAGGTATCATCCCTGGCTTAAATCGAAAGTTGTTTGCATTTAGTGGAAAAATGAAACAAGAAGGAGTAGAATTTCGAGGAGGTTGCAAATAATAACGCATATTATGCACTTCTTGATTTTCCACTCTTTCCATCTCATTTTGAACAATTACTTCTTCAGCCATAATTGGTGTGTGTGGAGGTGAGTCAAAATTTTTTATCAAATTTTCTGAATTATATCTAATTAAACGGCGAGAATTTGGACTACGACACCATGTAAGCATATAAACACACAATATTTACAGTGATATATATACAAACCTGGAAACCTACCTTGCCTTCCCCGGCAACGGCGCCAAAAACTTGCTACAACTTTAAGGTTGCAAACCCAAGTGCAGGTTTTCTCAAGTAATAAATTTCTCGGGAGTCCGAGGTCGATCCGCAGGGAAGTTGATGGAAGTTTACAGGATATTTCTTATTTAAAGGATGAGTAAATGTTTTTTTTTTTTTTACTAGTAAGAATATTTTTTTTTAGTTACAAGAAATTTAATTAATAGAAATGTTGAGGATTAGGGATCCACTCTTGATTTCGGATAAAGGAATGATTATATTTTCTTACCTCTTAGATTGCCACTATTGGAATCCATACACAAAGAAGGTTCCAATGGGAAGATATTATACATATAAATCATGCAATGAGGTAATCATGTTATATCATCAATTAGAATTTATCTTATAACATCAACACTTGTTTATGGGATCAAGTATTTATGTATTCTTTTGTCTACAACAAATCAAGGTATCCACATTAGTAGTCGGTTGAAATAAAACCAGACATTTAACTAAATGGAACCAAGTATTTGTTGTGCCAATAGATATACATAAATCAAGAAACACCACCAAACAAAAATGTATAAGCTAAAAACAAATTGATGATACAAACAATGAAATTTAATATGAATCTACAATCATTCCTTATCCTTCATCAAGAGTTTCACCCCATTTCCTCAACAAAATAAACTTAGAATAACATGAAAAAATAGAGAAAACAAAAGATTGAAGAAAAACTAAAGCAAACATTTTATAAAATACTAGAAATCTTACTATAATTTAAGAAAAGCAAGAAAGAAAAATTCTTTTGAATTTTGTAACTCTAACTTTCTCTACATAAAACTTTCTCTTGGCTAATGCTAATGACCTCTATTTATAGCCAACTAAAAATCAATTTACAATTATTTTTTTCTTTATTTTTATTACAAGTAAGAAAATAAGGAAATCAACACCAACTTTGCCACCTTCTTTGACTGGTCATTTTGTCCATGATATCAGCCATCTTTGCTCACTTTTCTTCCACAAATCAATTATCACATGAGTTGGCTTGAATTTCCAACTGATTTCATTGAATTTGAACAACCATGGGCCAAGATATGGTTGAATAATTGAGATGTGGTTGGCATACGGGATTGACTAGTGCAGCAGCCTCTTGGATTTTTTGTAAATTCATCCAATACAAATCTGACTTTGGGGTCTTCTTCAATGTTGTAGCTCTATGATTTGTACATACTCAGTAAAAATTTCAGATACAAATACCTTGTATTTTTCGAGTTATGTCCAAAATACCAAACTTGGTCAAGTCTGGAAATTAAATGAGCACCCTTCAACCTTCATTTTATGATGAATTTTTTTATCCAAGAAAATATCATTCCAAACTTTGATTTTTGGTTTCAATCTCTCTGAAAACTTGTAAATGAATGGATTGTGAATCCACATCTTCAAGAATCATCCCAAAATCATGTCGAAAATGAAAGCTATGCTCGTTGATCCAAACCTGCACTAAAAATTGCTTCCAAATACAATTCTATGTTGATTTCCTATTTTATTCCTAACATAATAATAATACTATAAATTCATTTTATTAATAATATTAATAAGGTAAAATAATAATATAAGCCTAAAATAATTATACATTTTTAACGTTCATCAGTTACCATTAATTAGTTTGCAATTATTTTTGGTCTAATATGTGACACCTATTATACCCTGGGCGGTTTTTTTGCCTATTTTTTAATGCTACAAAAGTTTTCTAGATCTTGGCCTTCCATTATTTTTTTTGGATGGTGTAGATGTGGTCTTACGTTCTCACCTAAAACTATGGTCTCATAGGATCTCCTCCTTAGTATATAAAAAATAAAATAGGAATACTATTTATAATATTTTCCTAATTTAATATCATTTATAATATTTTCCTAATTTATATACATATATGATGCACGAATACCATTTGCAATATTTTCCTAATATAAGATGTAAAAAACACAGGAATATTTTTTGTTTCGGACTTCTGCTATCATATATATATATGTGTGTGTGTGTGTAGGACATGGATCCAATGGGTCTTCCCAATTGGGGTGAGTCTATAGGACTAACCATAGATTAATATTTTTTGTGGTCCAGAGTTGTAGGGGATTTTATATACATTTTTTCAGCAACTAAGAAGGGTATAGTTGTTATTTTATAATATAGAATCAGTTATTGAGCGTTAATGAGATCTCAATCACGTTCAATTTCCTTCCCCTTTTCATGTGTCACATGCTTTCAGTTTTTGAATAACCCATACTCGCTCATATTTATGTTTTTTTTCTCTTGCATATTATGTTGTTAACTGCTTATGCAATATAATCATATTGCATATGTAGTATAAAAATATTACATGTGTAATTTAGTCATATCTGTATTGCATATGTAGTATAGGGTTATTGATTATTACTCGCTTATGTAGTTAATGTATTTGTGTTGCATATATAATGTATATTCGTTGCTTATGTAGTAAGAATTTGTTGCTTATGAGTTGCTTATGTAGTGAATGTATCCGTACTGCATATATAGTGTATATTCGTTACTTATGCAATATAGGCTTGTTGCTTATGTAGTATGCGTTGTTGCTCATGACTTGCTTATATAGTTAATGTGTCCGTGATGCATATGTAGTGTATATCCGTTGCTTATGTAGTATAGACTTGTTGCTTATGTAGTATGGTTTGTTGCTTATGACTTACTTATGTAGTTAATGTATCTGCGGCGCATACCTCGTGTATATTCATTGCTTATGTAGTATATGCTTGTTTCTTATGTAATATGAGTTTGTTACTTATGACTTGCTTATGTAGTTAATGTATCTGTGATGGATATGTAGTGTAAATTTGTTGCTTATGCAATATAAGTTTGTTGCTTATGAATGGCTTATGTAGTTAATGTATCTGCGTTGCATATTTTGTATATATTCGTTGCTTATATAGTACATGTTTGTTGCGATTTTTGTTGGAACTATTTTGATTCTATAACAAATGTTTACTCGTAGCTTTAATGGTATATAAAAGTACCATGACATATCCATACAAGCAACAAAATATATTTTCATATGCAACCTTCGAATTGTAGTCGAGTTCTAGCAACTATGGCAAATTATCGCAATTTTTTTCACACAATAGTGTCTTTGAAAAAGGAGGAAGGATTTCTCACGATCAATGTTGTAAAAATCGCCAGCTGGCGCGCTGGGCGCCAGCGCCCCTAGGAAATCGTTCTGGGAAAAAATCGGAAAATAATCGGAAAACATCGGTCTCAGGCAGTCTAGTCGAAATAAATCGCCAAAAATCGGGAAAAATCGCCAAAATACAAAAAAATGAAAAAAATAAGAAAAACTTGGGCTTTTCTAGGCGCCCTAGCGCTAGGCGCCCGATTCTTTGCCCCGATCGGCGCTAGCGATTTCTGCAACCTTGCTCACAGTAGTGCGTTGAAGAATTAAGGAGAATAATTGTTCACATTGATTTCGCTATGATATTTGGAAGGATTGCGTGATCTCAATTGAATTAGATTAATCCCGTGAATATTGGGCAATTTTGGAGGATAATTAATTTACCCCTGTGTTTAATTAACTAGCTTGTAATCTGTAATTTTGCCTCTTAAATCACATTTGACCCTTGAAAAAATTAGATATATGGTTAGGATTGGTCCCTATGGACTCACCCTATAAGATGGTCTCATATAACCCTCTCTCTCTCTATATATATATACACACACATATAGATTTTCTACCTTTGGTATCACAGTTGGAAAACATTTGTATGTGGAAAAAGTACAAAAAATTGTTAATCATGGAAAATATGAAGTTGCCACGTGTAATTGGAAAACTGAGGAGTTACCACATATCGGAAGAGAAGTGTTGACATGTGTCTATATAGGGTTAATGAGTTGGGAGGAGTAGACGAGAGCAGACGAATCTAAAAAAAATTCAAAAATCAAATCCTTTCTGTTTATAAAAAAGTCATAATGTTTTGTTTGTTTTTTGATATTCACCATTACAATATTATACATATGTATGTAATAAATAGGTGTAAAATATCCATAAAAAAGGATAGATGTGAAATACAGAAATGGAAGAAATCACACATCAATTACATGTATTAAAATATTTGAGATACCTGCAAAATAATACAATATTGATAATCAAGTCCTTTTTATTTTATTTTGACTCTCGATTGTGAGTTGCTATTCTCAGAAGTCGTAGTACAATTTGACAATCCACAAAAACAAAAACCCAATCTGGCTGAGTTTTCTTTTTCTAATTTCATGCACCAGTGATATTTTTGTAATTCTACGAAACGGTATCATAGTCTCTCTGGACCGATGACATTTTTGTAATAACAGGGGCCGCTAAAAGTGTTAGTTTTTTTTTTCTTTGAAAAGTATTAGTAGTTGATGTGGCTTTTTAAAGCAGATCACTTCAAGTCAACGGGGTTGACCAAAATTCTCTTTCCGAGAGGGAAGTCCTCACGCCAGTCCTCTTCCTAAGGGGGAAGTCTCCGCGTCTTCTTCTCTTTGAGTTGGAATATCCTTCGATTGACTGGAACTTTTCTACACACATGCACAAATGTTATATGGCCCCAAGAGTTGTCATAGGAAAGCGCCTCCGACGCTCAAGTCAGCACGGTGAACGAGAGAATAACAGTAAACCAATATTGTGTAGTAAATGCGTAGGAGAATAATGGATTAATTTACTTATAGATAATAGAAGGAACCTTTTTATACCTAAGAGATGGATCCCATGGGCCGTGTAGGAGAATTTGGCTTATGGGCCAATTTTCTTAGGAGAAAATGGCCGATGGGCCATACCCGGACCCCTTTGGGTCGGTTTACTTATTAAGAGCCCATTGAAAAATTAATATTAAATGAACATACATAAAATGAATTATATATTAATTTAAATACCATTTTTACCTCCAACAGTAGTACATATGAAACGTATTAATAATCCCCCCTGAACAATATTTTTAGTAGCACTTACGAAAAATATTGATTTTTCCCTCAAAAGTATTATGAATCTATCTAAAATATAATAATTGCCCCCTTGAAAAGTATTAGACAATGATGTAATATTTGGCAACCTTTAAAAGTGCAAGTTTTTCTCATAAAAAGTATTAGCAATCACTCATAAAAGTATTAGTAATCCTCTTGAACAGTTTTTTTAGTTATCCTCATGAAAAGTATTAATTTTTTCCCGCAGTCGTATTAGTATTCCCCCTAAAACGTATTAATAAACTTATTGAAAAGTATTAGGTTTTTCGATTAAAGGTATTTGAGTAATCTTCCTAAAAAGTATTAGTAGTACTCCCAAAAAATATTAAGAGCCCTTCTAAAATGTATAAGCAATGGATGTGGTTGTTGAGATGTTAGTGGTTGTGCAGGTCAATGGACAAATTGACCGCGGGCCAGGTATTTGGATGAGTCTAACGAATCGTCTGACATGAGATTAACCCTTAACACTCAACATTATTCATTCCACTAGTATTTTTCATCCAAATGCTTGAGTAATGAATAACATACTGTTTTATAGAAATGAGATATTAGTTCCTTAATTTATATATGAATCAGATACCGTATTTTAATAAGGTATTTTTATAGTAGTGATGTGGTTAAGACTCTGAAATTCAGACTAGAAGTATCAGGTTCGATTCCTACCACACATAAGATCTAGGATATGTATTTAAAAAAAGACATCTAGACATGCATCTATCTAACTTAAACTCTCATTTTCTTCTTTTATAACCCTAGACACTTTTGCTCGTCCATCCCCTCTCTCTTTTTCTGTTATAAGTCCCAAGGGGTGTTCAGTAAAGTTAGAAGGAGGGTGAATAGACTTTATAATTTTTCAATTTTACGAATCAAAGTTTTAAGAAAATAGCTAAGTCATTCATATAGTTGCGTTGAAAATTAGTAGGAGAGTTAACTACTCAACAATACTCTTGAGAAAGTTGTGGATAGAGTAATTCAACTGAAGATAGTTAACTATTTTACAAATACAGTTTTCTTTTTAAGTTAGCGCAAGACTTACACTCTTTTGAGTTTTGGTTGTCAACACTTAGTGTTTTAGAGAGTTATGCAGTTGGTTGGATATGAAGTATACAACAGAATACAAAATGTAGAAATTTAAGAGCAATAACGTGAAGACACAAGAATTAGAGTGGTCTGAGAAAGGGGGTAATTTCTCTACTCCACTTTTCTCCTACTCCATGAGGAATCCATTAATATAACATAACACTTTAGTTACAAACGACACAGTCCGATAACCTAGATCACACAACTAGCTACTCTTGGAACCCAACTCTTCGTAGCCGCCTAGTTCTTCAATGCTCAATCGGAAGATTTGTTCACACAACTCTCCTTTAATTTAACTTGGCCTAATCTTGAACCTCACCACACTTTCTTCAATACTTGGCAGTGTAGATCCTTTGTGTATTTTCACAATAGTCTCCTCTTCAACTAATTAACAACTTCAATCTTTCATAGTGTGTGTTTGGATGAAGTGCCTTAGAATGAACTTGAGGATTGCAGATAAGCTTGAGAGAGTTTTTGATATTTCTTGCTTGCTCACTTGTGTATGTGTCTCGTGTATTTTTTTATCTCTCTGAAAATCCTTAGTTTTTATAGTGATGATTTGAATTTCGTCCGTTGAAGAGATAGACAAAATTCAAATCATACCATTAGATAGTTGGCATGTCCTTTTGTGCAACTTTGATGTTGACCTTTCCTTGTATTCTTTCGAATTCTGCAATATTCTAAAAATTGACAGTCTATAAGTGATTCTTATAGGCTGGTCCGTCTTACTTCATAATTGCCTTGCACATAATTGGTCAAACATCATGCTCCATCAATTTTGATGTATATCCTACTTGGATGTAGTGCAAAAGATTCCTTTAGTTGACATTAGTCCTTCAGCTGCATTAACTCCTTTGAGACTAAGACTTGAGTCTTTTGTTGTATTCTACTGTCAGTCTTCTGATTGACTTGGCTGATGTACTTAGCTAAGTGTTTTTTTGATCATTTACTCAACGCAAGTCAACTGAATCTTCACAAATCAACTGCGAGTTTTTTTGATTCTTTATTCAGCCAATCTTCTGCACGTTCACTTGGCTACTTTTGAGTCAGCTAAAAACCTATATATTATTGTAGGTCCCAAGGGGTGTTACGTTAAATTTAGAAAGGGGGGATGGGGGTTGAATAGACTTAACCACTTTTTGATTTTTGTCCTTTGAATCAGAGTTTTAACACAAGCGGCTAAGTACTTGAGGGACAACTTAGTTCAATCTCAACAGTTGAGTTAACCACTCAACAGACTCGACTGAGCTATTGATAGAGTCCTCAAATTTCGGTGAGTAAAGTGAGTTTTTTAAAAATACAACTAACTTGGTTTTTCAAAGGAAGTCTTAGACAATTAAGTTGAAATATGTTTTACAACACTTGTTTTAGTTAAGTTATTATCAATTGACTTAACAAATTTATCAATCAGTATATATAAAATATGCAAAAATTAAAGGCCGAAAGTAAATAAACACAGAGCAATTTTATAGTGGTTTGAGGATGGGGTAATTCCTCTACTCCACTCTTGTCCAACTCCTAGAGGTAATCCACTAATGCAACAACGAGCTACAAAAAGGATGAACAGTCCGAGCAAGCCTTAATCACATAGCTGGCTTCACTCTTGGGACTTAACTCTACACAAGATATCTGCTTTGCTACTTCAGCTCCTTCGAATTCTTGGATTTGATCACGAAGGCCTCCAAAGACTCCAAAGCTAGGTTTTAACTTGAACCTCACGCACTTCCTTTAATCCTTGGATATACAGACCCCTTTGTCTTTTAAACAAATTCATCTTCAACAACTTGAAGCTTTTCTTCCCTTCACAAAGTGTGTTGGTTAGATAGACTTCGAATTTTAGGCTTGATTATTGATTGTATTGCTGAAGAGTGTTTAGCTTGATTGTTCTTTCTCAGATTGCTTGTTTTCTCTGGTGTATCTCGTGCGTCTTGCTCATTCTCTCTCTCTCTCTCTCTCTCTCTCTCTCATAAACTCCTTAGTCTTTTATAGTGACAATTTCAAAAATGTATCCGTAGAAGAGATAGATGCATTTTCAAACTCCACTTTCATGGTTGTTGGCTTTTATCTTGCGCAACATGATATGGGTACATTTCCTAGTTTAATGATCTCTGCAAATTTCCAGGTCCTGACACGGTTTATGGTTTATTCAATTTGCACGCTTCTGGGTTGAGCACTTTAAAAACTGCAGCATGTAATTATTACTAAAATAAGTAATTTCATTTACTTGAGTCAACAGATCCACTGATTGATTTGACTTCAACAATCATTTTACTCCTTTAACTTGAGTCTTCTCGAATCATTTGAGAATAACTTAGTCATCGGTCACCGAAAGGACATCTTTTTAGTTCTTGAATGAGACTTCTCTTCGACAATTAGCCGCAACACATCCGAATCTTCACTTTGTCCTTGACCAACTTTTGCAATCTTCAACTTGGCTCCTTCAACTTTGATCATAGATCATATCTATTATATAATTGAATTTACAACGAGAAAATGGGGTGCCAACTTCCTAATTTAGGTTTTATATAACATCATCAAAATCTATACAATAAATTTCCCAATAATTTCCCTCTTTTTGATGATGCCAAAACTTAAAACAAAATTACAATGTAAAAAGTGCTTAAGAAAAGAATGATTATCTGAATGTATCATTTTATTGATCACATCATTCTGCACTTTATAAAGTATTACATTGTACATACATTATACAAAGTACTTACAATGTTTTTGTTTATTTACAACAGTAAGAATACAACAAAATTTGTATGCAACAACCTTCAACATCTCTGTTGCATTCTTCTACTTTCCTTAAAATTATTCACATTATTTTATTTCAAATTCCAACTTGATTGTTATAATGATACTATTCCGCATTAAGTTTTACCGCATTAGAAGAATGTTAATGATTAATTACAATTAGTTAGAACATATGATTGCGAGAATTTAATAAACTTAATAAACTTATTTCAGTTAATATATAATGAACCACAACACTCACTCGACTCACCTAGACGAGAATGATCTTATCTCCTCCTCTCTTCATATTCTCTGACCTATCTGGTGTCGCCTTCTTCATATTTTCTTGCAGCTCTTCATTACGTCTAGCAGCTTCTCTATTTTCCAATTTTCTAAATCCCAACCAATATAAGCAATCCTTTTTGTGGGCATTAATATATATTTTGTCCTTGGGTATTCTTGGTGGAGTACCTCTGCCTTTTCCACCAGACCTCCCTCTTCCTCTACCAGAGTCAGCTTTTCTGGAAACTTGTGTTAGATAAATGTTTTTATCAAGATTTTGATGATTATGTTTAAATGAGTTTTTAATACCAAAACTATGTTTATAAATGTTGTCCAAATACTCCTAAATGATTTAAAATATTTTTACTAATTTTTGGAGTATTTCTTAGTATTTATTATTCGATAAAAATGGACAACACTTTTGTTGGTTTTGTTTAAATTGGTTTTTACACCAAAACAATGTTTATAAATGTTGTCCAAATACTCCCAAGTGATTTAAAATGTTTTTACTAATTTTTTTGGAGTATTTCTTGAAGTTTATTTTTGATAAACATCGGACAACATTTCAAATTGGAGGTAGACTGGTCGCACAAGAGGTCGACCGGTACCTGAAGAGTTGAAAAAATGAAACAGAATGAAACAGAAACAAATTATGTGAAAAAAAAGATGGAGGGGGACCGGTCAAGGGTGAGGTCGACGAGTCGCACTGGGCGAGCACCGTCGCACCGTCGGCGTCGTCGACCCCCGATGACTGTGCACTGGATCGCACTAATTTTTTCAAACGGTCGAAATCTTCAACAGGCAACCGGTCGCCATATGATATTTTGTGACAAAGACAAAGTTATCTTTCATTTGAAATTCTTGACAAGAAGATTTACTTTTGGTTTTTGTACAATATTTCTACATCTTGTGATCTTCTTTTTGTAGACAAAAGTGAAGATAGGGGAGCCTATGTTGGTGAAGACTTCCCTATAAATAGAGGATGAATTGAAGACACAAGATATAACACATACAAGCAAAATACACAACAAGAAATCTGCAAATTGTTCAAGCTTTCATTTTTACATTCTTGTTGTAATAGCCTAAGTACTTTCATTTGCACATCTTTGAGGTCTAGGCTTTTTGATTCTTGATTACACTTGCACTCAATCTTTGTATTGGTTTCATAGAGTTGTAATCTTGAATTTTGCCCATCATTCAACACAAGACATCCTTGTGAGTATTCTTGTGGTAAGAATACACTGGGTGATCTAGGTGATAGGTGTTTGAAGAGTGTGGTACTCTTCAAAGGTGGTGAAGGAAGATTGTGGTAATCTCCTTTGAAGGTGTTGTAAGAGGATTGTGGTGATCCTCAAGGTGTTGCATTAATTGTGGTAATTAATAAAATCTTTTTTTTTCTTTTTGAAATCCATCCCGGAGATACTGGGGTGGTAGAGGATTAGGCCCTAGGTGGGTTGAACCTCTTTAAATCAACGAGTGTTGTTTAATTTCCGCATTTACATTCTTGTCATTTACTTGTTGATTCGAAAAAGAGGGTGATTTGCGAAAAATCGGGATAATCTATTCACCCCCTCTAGATTATCGTAGCACTTGACTAACAACTTGTTGACGGGCCGAGCTCTTGAAGCGAGCCGACTACTAGTATGTTGTCTCTCGGCCATTTGAACAACTTCTAACCCTTTTTCCCAATACAAGTCCCACGCATCTTAAAGATTCATCCACTTGAAATATCCTTCCGACCTAAGAGTTTCATACTCCTCAAGTGACATTGGTTCTAAGTGTACTAGGAGAATGAATCCTTCGGATAAGTTTGGGAGCTTCCCATCGATGGACCTTGGAATTTGGCTTTCAAATCTTCTATTCTTCCATGTTACTTTCGATTAAGTGCATCCAATTCAGCTTTGGATTTCTGAAGTGTCTCAACTATTTCAGCTCGAGATCTTTGCAATGCTAACTTAGCCTTTTCATTAGCTGAAAACTCCTACGACAGCTGAGAATGAAGAGAACTGGTGGATGAGTCAATTTGAGATATAAGCACAATTTTCACGGGGTTAGGGGTCGTCTTTGAGGATTCTTCCCCTTTACTTCCACTTCCCCATTGCTTCTACTTCTTTTCCCCTTTTTGGCATTATCACTACCAACTTAAGGAATATTTTGAGTGTACTGGAGAAGACAGTCGAGTTTGTCTTGACTGACATAGTGTATTGCACTTTGTTCAAATCTTAGAATCTGCATCTCTGACTTCATTTCAATCATCTCAGCATGCAGAGTGCTTTCCATATTCTGCAGATCCTGCTTGAATTGAAGTCTAAGCAACTCTAAGACATTTATGTGTGTTCTCTCCATTATAGTTATATTTATATTTTCCCTCTGTCTGTGCTGGAACTGGGCTTGTTCACCACACCAGACCCCTAACTTTGCAAATAGTGTCCTAAAGTCGCGAACGTGCTCCCTTCTAAGTGCCTTTGTTTGTGTTGTCCATTCACGAATCCTCAGCACTACTCCTATAATATCGCCTGATATCATTGCATCATGGTTGCTATCCTTTAGTTGAGTGCATCGAAACTAGAGTCCATGGCCTCTATTTTAGCACACATGGCTTTAAAGGTTTGTCTGAAATCAGCTGCCTCAGGTGACTGATCATCTGGTAAAATAGAATCGAAGCCAAATCCATAGGGAACCACTCTTAAGTTGTCTGAAGCTTGGAATTCTTTAGGAATAATATTAAATTTGTAATGAGCAATTTCTTCAGTAGAATCACCATCCAACAAAACATCATCAGTGTATGGAAAATCTTCTTCATACAGGCTAATAGGTACTAAAGAGGGTCCCACTCCTTATTCGAGAGCCCCTCTCAGTTCACTGGCTAGCAACTCATTCTGCCTCAGCTATGGAAGCTTCATTGGCAGTCGCAGTTGTGAAAGCATGTTGAGCTGACTGGGCTTTAGTTGTCTTAACAACTTCGTTAGCTCCAGTAGTGTCATTGTTCGCCTTACTTTTAGCTTTACCGCAAGTGTACTATGTAGTTTATAGAATAGGTTTAGCAAGGTCGAATCCACAGAGACTAATAAATTAGTGTACCAAGTATTGAGATTGTAATAGTCTTATTTTTATCTAGACGATCGAAACTGGATGATTGGTTTATAAAACTAAGACAAGATTTTATCATAAAAAGACAAAGTAAGAGTTGATTGAAAGATCAAAGAGATGAATGGATTCCAGGGTTATGGTTTCACTTAATATCCAACTTGTTATCTAATTAATCACAACAAAAGTTATTATAATTTTTCCCTATAAGACAATCGCACAAGTATTTTACCCTCTCTCTTGAGATGTATATAAAAAACATTGATTGCATTATCTATGCTAGCATCTCTACTCAACATAATATGTCCAACTCCCAAAATCACAAAAAAATAATAATCATCACAAATATTTACAGACTTCTCAATCATGCAAATATTAATGTCAAGTACTCAAGATCTAGTATTGAAACTCATCTCTCGAATTATGAATCAATAAATCAAAACAAGTTAAACCAATGGCCATTTGATAAAACAAGAAATAAAACAGAGTACTCGAACATGGTTTGAAATATAAGTTGATTGCAATTAAAACATCAAACAAAAGTATCCATTAACCTAATCCCAAACCTTAAAACCACAAGGTGTTTAAGGACATGGGAAACAAACAATTCATAGACAAATTATTCATGTTCATGTCTAAGTAATCAAAAGTAAAAGATACAATAGAATGAGAAAACTTAGAGATGTCGATGATCTCTCGATCTATATTCAATCCTCAAGGGTGTGGCTGTGACCTTGATCAATCTCTCGAATCCTCTGGTAGAAGGTTGCTCTTTTCTCTGCTTTCTAGGGCAAATATTAGTGTGTCTTTGTTTGTGGCAGCCTCATCTCTGGTAGAAGGTTGCTATTTATACTTTCCCATACAGACGCACGGGTTGTGCGCTTGCGCACGACCAGGTCGTGCGTCCTGCCGCAAGACTTGGCTGCACCTGGAAATGACGCACAGGATGTGCGATAGACGCACGCCCTGCCCGTGCGCCCCTGCTAAAGATGAATCTACTCCATTCATTTCACTTTCTTGCCCGGTTTGTCTGACTTCTTCTCAATCCAACTCCAAAAATCATATATTCGCTCGATTCTTGGTGGTCCTTTAGCTCAATGCTCTAATTTGTCACCAAAATGTTACAAATATCATTTAATTCCTACAAAACGAGCAAAGCATAATACCTTTTTCACTTTATAAGAATATGACCCATTTTACTTAATTAACACATGCATATCAACTTATTCTAACCACAATTAAGCCCAAATTACATGCAAAACTCATACCAATCAAACCCCTACTTAAACTGTTGACAGTCCAGGTGAACGCTTTATAACCAAGATAAAACATAAATGGGATTAATGAAAAGCAATTAAGAACAACACATTAAAATTCATGCCGTTTATCCATAGACGTCAAGCAATAAATCAACCAAGCCTTGAACATCTAACACAAAACACATGTTAATTAAAACCATAGCAAATACTTCGAATCACGACTCTCATAGATCAAGTGTATGCTCTCCTCTCAAGAATAATAGAGGACGTGTTTTTGCTCAAATCATATCAATGTTGAAGAATTACCATAAGCTTGCAAATCGTCTCATATCTCCGCCACTCGAATGTATGCAATTCATAAATCAAAAAAGACTTTTTCTTTTGGTTGTAATGAAGGCTCTTTGGTTAGGGCAGGGAAATATGGAAAAAGTGACTCAAACTCAAGTGTATAGACTGGTAAGCACATATTTCATTCAATCAATTATTCTCATTCAAACCCAATATGCTACCCCAATCACCTCTCGTTCTTATCAACTATTCGTATTTCCTTTCTCCCTTTTTTTCCTTTCTTTTATAGACTCCACTTTCTTTCGCCTCACATCACAAATCCCAGCCTACAAGTTCATTCAAAGCAAACTCACTTATAAATTCGATTCTTTTCTCTCTTTTTTTTTTGTTTTTTTCGACTCTTTCGTGAGTATTCATCATTTCTTTTCCTATTTTTCTTTATTCTCTTATTCCCATCAACCAACATTTGCACAATTATCTAAATTCTCGACATCCTCCCATTCAACCTTATTCAATCCACTTACTCAATGCTATACGCTAAAGTCTAGGGTAACAGATGTATCAAGTTAAGGCTTGAAATGTGGTTATTTAAAATTAGGCAACAGGCTCAAATTGGCTAACTAGGAAAATTTAATGTCATTAGGTAGGCAAAAGGCTTGAAAGGCTTAACAAAAATGGCCTTAAATCATTTTAACACACATCATGTGGCTTTGACAGAGATACAAGAGCAAGTTCTAGAATTCAAATCAACATAAATGTCACACTCAATCAATAAACAAGACTGCATAATATGAAAGCAGTAAAGGCTCAACGCTCACATGCTTGCAATTGCGTAATTCAAAGCATAACAACCATGTTTGCAATATCCACATGCTCCATATCATCTATTCTCATCATGATTAATTCGCACTCAACCCCCAATTCAAAACAACACAAACTATTTCAAAAAAATCTCCCAATCTCACATAAAACACCACAAAATGGTCAACTAACTCCCTAAAGATCTAATAAAGCAATAAACGTGCTAAAACTGTAAACATGCGTCTAATGCAATGCAACCTACATGCTCTAAATGCAACTATATGAATGCAAATTTATTTTGTTTTATTATTATTATTTTTGCCACACCCCCTACAAATCAAAATGACTATCTCTCCCCCCAAACCTGAATGGAATTATATCGCACATAAGAGAAGATAGAATTTCAAAGAAAAGTGTGGAATGGACCTGACTCACTGCGGGGGTGGCGGCGGAAAGTTGCCCTAGGAGATGTGCCACCGGTGTATCTCGATGCATCATCCGCATCATCTCCGCTCCTCCGTTCTCGCTCCATGGTCCTCTTATCTTGTTCCATCCACGAAAGTACGGAACTCATCCCGATCGCCGCATGCTCTCTCAAAGGCAAATAATGCATCATGATAATCAAATCCTCCGCGCTCCTCACCCCGGTGAGAGCTATCGTGTACTTGGCGCTTCTTGGTAGAACCCTTGCTCGAAACCCCTTTCCTGTCTGTCATTCTCCATGCCTCAGCCATCAAATCATCCTCATCAGGAAAACTCGAAACCCTTCGCCTTTACCTCGCAATCATGGCCTCCATAAGTCTGGTATGCGCCTCAGAGTTCATCAAGAAGTTGGCCTGATCATTCATATTGGCCACAGTCATGAGTGGTGGGTTAGGAAGTGGGAACACGGGTCCGATCCTTTGTTGGAAGAGGTACATGCCCTCCTCTTCCGTAATAATTTTTATTTGGCGCAGAGTCACCATGTTGATTCATCTACTGCCCTCAGTTGGCTCTAAGCCTCTAAAATCCACATTAAAGTACCGAGCAATCGGAGTGGTCATCCTTCGAATCAGAATCATGCCACTTGGCTGCTTGGCCACATGTTGAGCCTGTTCCGCAAAATAGGTCGTCGTGTTATAGGGGGTGCGGGTTAGCATACACCACAGTAGATAGAGCTCCCAAACTTGCATGCCCCTATTAATATGTCGGCAAATACAGAATGAGACGTGACCCACTGAATATACCTAATAACAGGATTCTGGACCGATGATGATTTAGCCGCGCGTGCCTTGTAGAGCATGGGGCCTGTCTCTGGCGTCTGTACTAAAAATCGCCAGAAGTCATACTGGCTATAGTGTTCCGCGGTTTTGAATGAGGCATTATTAGGCACCCCAAAAATGGCATTGAGCTGGGCAATAGATAAGTGCCTCCGCTTGTTGCCCAACTGAAAGTGCACCTCATAGGGTTCGTAATTTCCTCCCTGTTTATAGACATCAATTGTGCTGAGGAATTCAAGCGTGATTTTCTTATATGTCAACCATCTCCCTCGCATAAAAGAGATCCACCCAACTCTTTCAAATAACCGCCAGACATCATCGTGTATCCCAAAGGTTTGGGTACACTCGTCATCGGCTGCACCACGAGGTGCCATTGGTCAAGTGACCATTTTATTCCATCGCTCCAATTCACTAGCTTCAGTAAGTACAATCCCGTAGGCCGCGGGGCTATCCGGGTGCACTTCTTGCGGTGCGGCTGCAACCCCCTTGGGCCTCCCCCTACCCTGAAGGTTTCTTCTTTCGGCCATGAGTTCAAATTTGTACCTAGCAAAACATATGTGAGATTCCAAACACGCCAAGTACAAACAAGAATACGATGAATCCAAGCTAAACAATTCATATAAGGCATAATGTCTCTTGCCCACAATTTTAACCAACAATTAAGCTCCAAAGTCGAAATATAAATACAATGGTAGAGAATCATAGCCACGAACACCTTAACATTCAAGCTCATGCAAGATTCATAATCAATTCAAACAAATATGCCTCAATTTAATTAGCCCACAAGGTGTTTGATAATATGCCTCATAGAAAAAATCAAGTAAAACAAAGTAATTCAAGCACAACATGCTCCATAACAGCCGTCGATGCTAAACAACAAGAAATTCGAAGAAAGCTTGTACAACTTACCAAAAATCCGAAGAACTTGCAATAAGAAAGAGTTGTAAGCCCTAATGTGTTTCTCCAACTAATCCTCACCCAAAGACCAAATTAAAGTAAGATTAGGGGCGCAAGGGAGTGTTTAGAAGTGAAAATGAGACCACTCCGCTCGCGATTTTATTATGCCTCTATAGACAGACGCACGGGCCGTGCATCAACGCACGACCCGCCCCGCAAGGCCATGCCGTAGGCTCATTCCAACCCCTGCAGGCACGCACGGGTCGTGCACAAGGCGCACACCCTACCCGTGCGTGGTGCCGTAGCAAAATCAGGTTTTGCAATTTGTTTTAAAGAAAAGCAAATGAATCCTAACTAATAAAGTGAAAAACGAAAATTAATACAACAAACCATTGGGTTGCCTCCCAACAAGTGCTAAATTTAATGTCTATAGCTTGATGCCTGTATATCCCGATCACGGCTCCCGCAAGGTGAGGCATGCCACCTCTTCCTTTTGATCTCTATGAAAGTAGTGCTTAATCCTCTGGCCATTCACCATGAATGTCTCCCCATCCCGGGTCAACAATTCTACTATTCCTAGAGGATTCAACACTTTCTTGATTACAAACGGCCCCGACCACCGAGACTTGAGCTTACCGGGTAAAAGTTTAAGACATGAGTTGTACAAAAGAACTTGTTCACCCAGTAGAAGCTCTCTTTTCTTAATCATCCGATCATGCCATCTCTTCGTGTGCTCCTTGTAAATTCGGGAATTCTCGTAGGCTTCATCTCGGAACTCTTCCATCTAATTCAAATGCAATAGCCTCTCTTCACCCGCTATTTTTGAAGTCAAAATTTAACTTCTTTACAGCCCAAAATGCCTTGTGCTCTAATTCCACGGGCAAGTGACACGATTTTCCGAATACCAACTAATAAGGAGATGTGCCTAAAGTCGTCTTGAATGCAATCCGATATGCCCATAATGCATCATCTAACTCCATAGCCCAATCCTTGCGATTTATGCTCACTGTCTTTTCTAAGATTTACTTGATCTCGCGATTGGCTGCCTCTGCTTGCCCGTTTGCTTGCGGATGGTATGCTAATGCCACTTTGTGGCTAACCCCATACTTTGAAAGTAGGTTGCTCATCAATTTATTCATAAATTGTGACCCCCATCACTAATCCTGACTCTTAGGGTTCCAAACCAAGTGAATATATTTTTCTTTAAAAACCGCATTACTACATGGGCATCATTCGTCTGCGTGATGGAATTACCTCAACCCATCGAGATACATACTTCACATTTGGTAGAATATATTGATAGCCGAAGAAGATGTAAAGGGACCCATGAAGTCAATCCCCCACACATGAGAGAGCACGACTTCCATCACATTGGTCATAGACATCTCATGTCGTCTAGAGATGTTCCCCATCCGCTGGCACCTGTCACACTACTGCACATACAAATAACAATCATTATATAAAATAGGCTGTTGGGAAATTTATTTTATAGATTTTGATGAATGCCATGTAAAACTTAAACTATAAAGTTTTCACCCCATTTTCCTTGTAATTTTCATTGTAATAGAAAGGGCTGGAAAAACTGAGTTAAGTCAGCTATGCCTGGAAATACAAGAAGTCAACTGAAGACTGAAGTGAAGACTCTGATGTGGAACAACTGACTATGGCTAAGAAGGAATATCAAGAACTTGACTGAAGATGTATCAACTGAGAAACAACTGTGTGAAGTGTCAGTCAAAGTCATCTCAAGAAGCCAAGTCTCAAGTTGAAAGTGACAGATGAGTCTTCAAATGATTGGAGCAGACTCAAGTCACCTGGGGAAATAGGCAGTAGCCAAGAGGAGTTAACTGAAATGAATCCGTTGCACATAAGTCAAGAACATTACTTAAATTAGTAATACTTCCATGCTGCTAGATCTTAAAGTGCTCATCCCAGAAGTGTGCAAAAAGAATAAACCAATGGGAAGCACTGCACCTCGTGTCAGAATCTGAAAAGCTGCATATTGATTTAATACGAAGAAATGTCTACATCTCAAGATTGGAGACCAAGAAAAGACAAGCCAACGAACACAAGTTTCTTTTAAAATCAACCTATCTCTTCAACAGGCAGATTTTTGAAAGTTCACTATAAAAGGCTGAGGAAACTCATTGAGAAAAGGTTACCTTGCACACCTGAAAAATCAAGCATTATTCAAGCTATTAACCTGCAAATATTCTCAAAGATATTCAAGCAAATCCTCAAGCCTGAAACTCGAAGGAAATTGATCCACACAAAGCTGTGAAGGAAAGACAACTTCAAACTGTTGAAGAGGAAACTTTTGAAGAATCAAAAGGGATCTACTTTCCAAGAAGGATTGTAGGAAGGTTCAAGGTCGAACTAGTATCAAATTATTGGAGGGGTTCGCGATCAAATCCAAGAGCTTGAGAAAGTGAGCTGAAGTAGCAAGGCAGCTGCCCTATGAAGAAACTGAGTCGGACGAGAAGCCAGCTGTGTGACCAAGGCTGTCTCTAAACTGTTCACCACTCTGTAAACTGATCTGTTACTTAGTGGATTCCTCCAGGAGTTGGAGAAGAAAGGATTAGAAGAATTACCCCATCTTCGAACCTCTACACAAATCAAAAGGTGTTAAGTCTTCCGCTGATAAAACCAACACAACCAAGTTAAGGTTTGGGTTAAACAACTGAGTTAAATTATCAACAGCTCTATCGAGTCTGTTGAGTGGCTAACTCTGCTGAATAACCAACTTAGCAGTTCCTAAAGGACTTAGTTGTTTGTGTTAACTCGTTATATTTTAAAAGGACTAAAATCAAAAAGTTGGTTTTATTCAACCTCCCTTCTAAACCGTACTCACACCCCTTGGAACCTACAAGTGGTATCAGAGCGGTTGGTTCATTGAGCCTTCCGCACTGGTTACTGAACTAGATCTCTATGTTTTCAAAAAGGGTTTCAAACACTTGTATTTTCAAAATCTTTCATTTTTAGCAAAGTTATTATCATGGAAGAAAATTTGACACGCATTCTTATGTTCACAGTTGAGGAATTTGATGACTGGAAAATTCGTATGCAGGCTCATCTATCTGCTTTACATGATGAAATGTGGCTAGTGATAGAGGATGGGTCAGTGCAAATACTTAAGGTGAACACAACTGTAAGAATAGCAGCCGTAGTAGCAGAAGAGGATGAAGAAAGACCAGCCATGGTTGAAAAGACAAGGACTGAGTGTACTAACGACGACAGAAAGAGATACAACTTGGCCAATATGACCAAGGACACACTCTACAAAACATTGGACAAAGTAATGTTCAATAAAGTCAAATCGTGCAAATCTGCAAAAGAAATATGGGATAAACTAACTTTAATTTGTGAAGGATCTGAGCAAATAAAATAAAATAAATTGACTGTTGCTGTACAAAAATTTGAAAATTTTAAAATGCTTGCAGGTGAAACCTTGGATCAGCTGGATGCCAGATTCACCGAAATCACAAATGAGCTATCAACACTTGGGAAATAATATACACAAAAGAAAATGTGTATGAAGATTTTGAGAAGCCTCCCAGCTGAATGGGAAATGAAGGCCATGGCCCTAAGACATTCAATGAACCTCACAACAACATCCAATCATGAGCTATTCTCAGATCTCAAAGCCTATGAGTTTGAGCTAAGGAGAAAAGAGCAAGAGGAGATAGTTGTACCTAAAACAAATTGAACTTATAGTCAAGGATGGAAAGAGAGATAAAGTCAAGAAAGCCATAGACCAGGAGGAGATTGACCTAATGGTTAAAAGATTCAACAAGTTCTTCAATAAGAAATATAAATGAAACAAGGGTGAAACCTCCAAGAGACATTCTCCTCTAAGTCAAGGGAAGACAAGGCCACCCAAGAGAGCAGAGTACTGCAGAGCCGATAACCCAAGGACGAAAAAGAGCCGATCAAAGAGCGAGAACCTGTCTGGCCGGAATTGCGGCATAACTGAGGACATTTTGCGATTGGACTGTTCCTATCCACCATCAATAAATACAGGAATGAAGAAGAAAGAAAAGTCTTGAGAGAAAGAAGACAAGAGAAAAAGAAGAAAGTCATGTTGTCAGCTCGAGACTCCGAGACAAGCTAAGTCTAAAGAAGCGGCGAGACTCGAGAAGAATAGTGAAGTATTGACTACTCAAGTGATTCTCGAAGAAGAAGCCATGATCTGTCTTATGGCTAAAGAACAAGATCAACCAGACCAAGAAGATGAGGTACACTCTAACTCATCTCATTCAGATTCAAGTTATAGTGATTGTGATACACACACGTCATCACCCACTGATCTTTATGATTCATTAAGCAAAATGATGAAAGATTTTGAGCACATTAAATCCTCACACACACTTCTAAATGAGGAAAACAGCCAGCTCAAAAGCCAAAACTCAGCTGACTAATAAGGAGCTGAGTACTCTAAGTCACATAGCTGATGAGAACAAAGAGCTGAAGGCTGAGAATGCCAAACTAATAACAGAGATAGTTGCTATAGAAAAGAGGGAAAATGATCTCAAAAATGTGATTGCCTCATTTACAAAGGCATCAAAATCATTGGATGACCTTATCATGAGCCAAAAATAATGTGGAGATAAAACAGGCATATGATTCAATTCTTTTGTGCATAGTCAAACTGCTAGAGTGATTTTGGAAAAAGGATCTTCAAGCAGTAAAGCATCTCAAAACCCAAAACACCAATGTTGCACCCACATTCATTCCTAAGCATAATAACAAACAAACTGGCCTTGGATATAAAGGGAAAGGAAAACAACCAGTTGAGTACGCTGAGAGGACAGCTGAGAAGAAATTCAGCAGAGTTCCTCAGCAAACTCCAAATGGAAAGTACTCTGTGAAGAATAAACAGAGCTACCAAAAACCCCATAAGTTTCATCAAAGAAACACATATGATGGGAATGGTAGAAACTACCCAGGCCAAGCTGATTGGAACAATGTGTAAAATCAGCAAAGACCAATGGAATACAAGCCTAGATAACAAAGACCTAAACCTCAGCAAAGGTCATTCCAAAGGCAAAAGAACTATTATCAGCACACATATGCACCCATGCACTACACTTATAAATATCTCAACTACCCAAAGAAAACATTTGGCTATAGGTTGGTTGGATCATCTTACATCACTAACCCCTCAGGACCCATGCAAGTATGGGTACCTAAAAACTAATTTCCTTGATTGCAGGTTCAAGAAACAACTGAGTGCCAAGGAACCTGGTACATGAATAGTGGTTGTTCCAGACATATGATAGGAAACCAGAAAAATATGTCAAGGCTCAAGGAGATTAGAGGTGCAAAAGTCATATTTGGATGAAATGAAGCTCCAGGGGAAATAAAAGGCACTGGATCCATCAATAAGAATGGATTAGAAATCACAGATGTTGCATATGTTGAAGGCCTCAACTTCAACCTGCTAAGCATCAGCCAACTCTGTGACAAGGGCCACAATGTTGGATTCAATATGGGAGTGTGCCAGATTAAAGATACTGAATCAAATGAAATAGTGCCGCAAGGATCAAGATAGAAGAATATGTATGTGGTAGACGTTTCTACCGCCACACCAAGCACTTGTCTCCATTAGCAAAAGAGCACGGCCGAATCAAGTTGGTCGTGGCACAGTTAAAAGTCGAGTCATCGAACTTCAAGACAATCAACAAGCTTGCAAGGAGTCATCTTGTGGAAGGATTGCGGACTCGGTGTACAAGAAGGAAAGTGTATGTGATGCATGCCAGATGGGAAAACAAATCAAATATTCATTCATGGAGAAGCCTCGTCCTTCTTCAACAAGGATATTGCATCTGTTGCATATGGATTTATTTGGTCCTGTTGAACCAGCCAACATAAGTGGAAAGAAATACACCTTAGTGGTGGTAGATGACTATTCAAGATATACATGGACAATCTTCATGTGAAAAATAAAGGAAACTTTGCAGAAGTTACCTCAGCTGATGAAAAGAGTTCAAAATGAAAAGAGCCAAACCATTATAAAGATAAGGTCTGATAGAGGAACTGAGTTTGTCAATGGGATAATAACTCAGTATTGTGTTGAAAATGGCATTGCTCATGAGTTATCAGCAGCAAGAACTCCACAGCAGAAAGAAGGAACAAAACTCTCAAGGAAGCTGCAAGAACCATGTTAGCTGAAGCTGGATTGCCTAAGAGATTTTGGGCTGAAGCTATTAACATAACTTGCTATACTAAAAATGGATGCATGATTAACAAACAATTAACCTAGACTCACCATGAAATTTGGACAGGGAGAAAGCCAAATATTGGGTACTTCAGGATATTTGGATGTAAATGCATCCACAACAATGGAAAATATAGTCTCTTTTGATGCTAAAGCTTGTGAAGGTATCTTTTTGGGATACTCAGCTGAGAGCAAAGCCTATAGAGTGTTAAACAAGAAGACTATGGTCATGAAGAGTCTATTCATGTGGTTTTTGATGAACCTAATGTGAATGGAGATGACATTGAAGAGTTAGCGATAAGTTGAATCACCAACTATGCAAAAGAGTTCTTATGTTGAAACCGAAGTAAGATCAATCAATCAAGATGAAAATGAGATATTTGAATCTCAAAGACAAACTGGAAAGTCTGTTGAATGATGATGAAAGAGTCGCTCAAGACAACAACAGCGAGACAATTTGAACCCCGGTGACTTGCTCCAACAAGATGTAAGATGGCCGAGAGATCATCCACCAAAGTTAATTATTGGAGATGTTAGAGATGGTGTAAGAACCAGATCCGACAGAGCCAAAAGATGTGTCTCAAGCATTGGATGACACACATTGGATTCAAGCCATGCAAGAAGAGCTGAATCAGTTTGAAAGGAACAAAGTTTGGGAATTGGTGCAGAGAGACCAACCCATCAAAATGTTATTGGTACAAAATGGGTTTTGAAACAAGATAAATGAAGAAGGATCTGTGGTAAGAAGCAAAGCAAGATTGGCACCAAAGGGTATTGCCAAGAAGAGTGAATACATTTTGATGAAACCATTGCTCCTGTTGCAAGATTAGAAGCAATAAGGATGTTTCTTGCCTACGCCGCACACAAGAACTTCTTTGTATATCAAATGGATGTGAAAAGTGCATTTCTAAATGGATGCTAGAGGAAGAAGTCTATGTTGAACAACCTCTAGGTTTTAAGCAGAGAACTATTGGAGATAAGGTGTATACGCTCAAGAAAACATTTTATGGATTGAAACAGGTACCAAGAGCATGGTATGATACATTATCTCAATTTCTAGCTGATAATGGATTCACCAAAGGCAAAGTGGACAAAACACTCTTTAGAATTCAATATGGAGAGAGTATACTACTTCTTCAAATATATGTGGATGATATCATTTTTGGATATACAAATAAAGAGCTGTGTGATAAGTTCTCAAACCTCATGCAAGGAAAATTTGGAATGAGCATGATGGGAGAGCTGACTTTCTTCCTATGACTTCAACTTAAGCAATTGAATGATGGAACTTTCATAAGTCAAACAAAGTACACCAGAGATTTAATGAAGAAATTTGGTATGGAAGAGAAGTCTTATGTGAAAATACTAATGAACACATCAATCAAGATGGACATGGATGCAGATGGTAAAGTTGTAGATCAAACAAGATATAAAGCGCTTATTGGATCATTGCTCTACTTAACAGCCAGCAGACCAGACATCACCTTTGCAGTAGGTGTATGCGCAGGATTTCAATCTGCACCAAATGAGAGCCACATGACTGCAGCTAAGAGAATCCTAAGGTATCTGAAGGGATGCCAGGAAGTTGGCTTATGGTATCCAAATGAAGGTGGATTCAAGCTTATTAGTTACTCAGACTCAAACTATGTTGGATGTAGAGTTGACAGGAAGAGTACTTCAGGTACATGTCAAATGCTTGGAAATAGATTAGTTTCCTGGTTTAGCAAGAAGCAAAACTCAATAGCCACATCCACGGTGGGTTAGAGTATATAGTCGGGCGACTATTGTGCCCAAGTCTTATGGATGAGACATCAGCTAAGAGATTATGAGATTGAAGAGAAAGAGATTCCAAATATGTGTGATAACACTAGTGCTATTGCAATCACTCAGAATCCTATGTTGCATTCAAGAACAAAGAACATTGAAGTCAGAAATCATTTTATAAGAGATCATATTGAAAAGAAAGACACCACTTTGGAATATATCTCAACTGATAAGCAGTTAGCTGATATATTCCCTAAGCCTAAATGTGAATCAAGATTTGAAGAGCTTAAGCATGTGCTAGGATTAATTGAGCTGAGTTGACACTCAGAAGACTCAATCAGAAGACATGGAAGATGAGAAGAATGGAATTTTTGAACAAGTTTCATGAAATAGTCATGTAAAACAACTATATCGGAAAGTTAGCTATATCGAGTTAGCTGACAGCTGACTCACTTAATGAAAGGAGAGAAGCAGAGTTAAGTCATTTTTGATATAAGCTGAGTCATTTATGAGCTAAGTAACAAAACATGCAGTCATTTTTAATGAGCGGGAATGTTTTTTAAGGATGATATCAGCATAATAATGACGGGTACAGTCAAAAGCTGTGGAGTAAGCATATGATTGGATATAAATGCTGCCGCATTAAATGCGAGAAATTAAATGCGGGTTGACGTGTAAATCTAAGCCGTTGATCTTGATCAAAATTTCAAAATCCAAAGATATTTCCTTTCATAACCCTTATATATTCATTTTTCTAGTTTTCTCTCTCTCACTCGGAAACTGTTCATTTTCAAGCAAAAAGAAAGCAAGCTCTTTTCTCTCTTGAAAACCCTAAGTGTTCTCAAGCAAGTTCGTCAAAGTTTTATTCGGTGAAAATCTCTGAAAATGGCACCTAAGTTTGATTTCGTCAAGCTATCGAAGCAAATCCACTCAGGATTGTCAGTGGATTTCGAAGGCATGGTAAAGTAGGGTTCTGATGAAACCCTAGTGAAAAAGATTGATGAGATGTTGGAAAAGTCAGGTCTTAAGGCTTTTCTGACTTCGGAATACTCACACACCTACCTAGAAGAGGGTGGCGCAGTTCTATGTTAACGCGGAAGTGCAGGACAAAGGAATCGTCTTCTGTCCACCAAGGACATAATGATAACAGCTAAAGACCTTGCAGAGCACTGTTTGTTGCCGTCGGAAGGCATGAACGAGATAAATGAAGCTGGCGTTGACTTGGCTGCTGCATGGAAAGAGGTAGCCAAATCGGAGTGCACTGCAAAGGTGGTCTACACAGCTGATAAGAATCCGTTGAAGGATGACTATCATAAAGTGATGGATGTCGTCTCCAAGTGTGTAGACATGAAGTTTGGAAGCTTTAATCAACTGTTCAAGACAAAGCTGATCGTCATGGATGCGATCATGCAGGGCAAGAAAGTAAACTGGGCTGAGTTCGTGTACAACAGACTCTGCCAGAATGTTGTGAATAAATCGTTCAAGGAAGACGGATCCTTTGGAGGATCTCTTGGTTATGGCCTGGTGATTGGCCACTTGATGGAAGTGAAGGGCATTCCCATTCGACATGGAATATCCTTCCATGTCAACAAGAAAATGTTCAGGGATAACCTCTCTGGAGCCCAGAAGAGAGCGAAGGCAAATATAGCGGACACCAGTGAGGGGGAATCAGCTGGACTCGAGGACACACTGCTACCCCTCCTCCAAAGAAGAAAGCTACCCCTGCAGCTGCAAAGAAGAAGCCTGCCCCTGTAGCTGCAAAGAAGAAGGCTTTGAAGGTTGATGACACTGTTGTTGCAGTCGAGGCACAGGATGGAAATGCCATGGGAGTTAACACTATGGGCAATGAAAGTGCAATCCAAGGGGTTGAGACACCTATGGATGCCAATGCTGAAGACCCTAAGACAATTGCGACTATCAAAGGGAATGTTGAAGGCCTCGGTGTAGTTGAGACTGCTGGAGGTATTGAAGGCCCAAGGGACGTTGAGACCTCCCTGGGTAAAGATCCAGAGTTTCATAACATTCCTTCTGATCAAAGCGCTGAGTCTGAGACGGAGATAAGCGCACTTCATGACTCCCATGAGAACCTTGACATATCATTTCTGGGGTCTGAAGATGAAGCTGAGTCCACACCCGTTGCACATCAAAGGGGCCCAGCTGAGGATGTTCTCAAGAACACGAGTCAGTCGCGTTACAAAGTTGCTCGTCAAACATTTAATTTTGAAGATGAACCAAGCCCCCAGGTTTCATCATCATTCAATGATGCTGATGTTGCAGCAGAGGATCCAGTACTTCATTTAGAAAAATCCCCTGAGGCCGAAGAAGTCGTTAAGAACGACTAAAGGCTTAGTCGGTGGGCAACACATTCCGAAGCCCCATTGAAACCGAAGTCATCTGCGCAGCTCCCACGCTGCAAAGCAGAACGACTCCTCCAGAAACCTCAAAGGCACAAACCACACAATCAATCCCATATGTGCGAGATGATGCTTTTGAATAAGTATTTCACTTTTCTATCGAGTTGCCTGAGTTAGAGGAAGAGACCGCTAGAAGGACACGACGATACACTGTACAAAAAGATTCTGTAATCCCTACCGACTCTATTGTGCCAACAGATTTTAACTTCGATGCAGAATGGCTGGCAATTGAATCAAGTGGGACAGCTGAGATTCGTTAAGTCTTCAAGAAGATCTGTTAAGAGATTGAGAAGATCGAATGGCACCAAGCCTCACTAGACTTACGACTGGACAATAGAGATGCCACCCTCACAACAGATTTGAGAGGGATAGTGGTAAGGATCAGGGAATGGTCTCAATAGCAGAGTGCCATGTGTCTCGAGCAAGTTCATTACTTTAAGGCACTATACAATAGAATGCTTGTTTGGAGCGCTGACAATGCTGATTTGAAGCAGAGGATGAAGACGTATATTGAGCGGTTGCATGCCTGGGGTCCCTCTTTCCTTTGGTGATGCCAAAAAGGGGGAAGATGAGTCCCTAAGTAGTTTAAAAGAAGAAAAGTTGAAAGAGTCGGAAGCCAAGATGACGGGAGCTGAGGAGAAGAAGGGAAAAGCAGCTGAGGGGGAACGGTCAAAGGATTTGACATTAATGATAGCTGAAACCCCTCAGTAGGGTCATGTTACGGCCTCAATTATCAGCAACTTCCAGTGACTCTGCCGATCGAACACTCTGTTGTGCTAATGTCGGAGAAAAGGCAAATTGTAGAAGAAAGGATGGTAGAGTTTCACAAGAAGACGAATGCTCACATAGAAGAAGTGTTGAAACAATACGGTGGCATTCTGGCAGAGAAGGATCAAGATGCCATTCCTGACAATGGATCCGAGCCAAGATCTGTTGAAGAATTCAAGACGCTCGAATCCGAAGGATATTTCCAAGGGATGTCACTAGCCCAAGCCTAGGATCTGTACTGGGAGAAGGGTCTTACATTGTGCGAAGAATTTGATAGGCAGCAGACTACCAGCAACTACTCAACTAGCAAGCAGAAGACTCTTGTGCAGTATACACCCAGAGGAGGAGGAAGAAGTGGTGGTGGAAGAAGTTCTCGACCATGTCCAAAACCCAAGAACATTGAATATGTAGATCCAAGAAAGAAGGGAAGGATCTACTGGGCTGGGTATGATGAAGTGGCAAACCTGGAAGTGGAAAAGAAGAATGCTGAAGCCGTGAGAAGACAGGAAGAGGAGAACAAAAGGCAAACAGAGCAATGGCTCTAGAGGAAGCGAAAAGATGATGCTTCTAAAAGAGCTTATGAAAAGAAGCAGAAATCATCTGAAGAAGAAATAAAAAGAAAGAGAGTGATGATTTTGTGAGCTAGAGAGGAAAGAAGGAGGCAGCGAAGGCGATGAAGTGTTGCTGCGAACCCTTCATGTATTTTACTTATGTAAATATATTTTTGTAAGTCATCTGTATACTTAGTGAAGTTTTCTGTAATTTTTCACTTTGTATTTGTATCCTAGTATAGATGTCTATATTATGCTTTGATATAGAATGCTCCGATACTAAATGTAAATAGTGTAAAAGGACAAGAATGTTATGATCAATAAACGATCTATTCAAAGCATACATTCTTTGTTACTACATTGTCTCAGTATGCATCTTTGTTGTTTACATGTTTAATGTTTTTAAGTTTTGGCATCATAAAAAAGGGGAAAATTGTTGGGAAATTTATTTTATAGATTTTGATGAATGCCATGTAAAACTTAAACTATAAAGTTGTCACCCCATTTTCCTGGTAATTTTCATTGTAATAGAAAGGGCTGGAAAAGTTGAGTCAAGTCAGCTATGCCTGGAAATACAAGAAGTCAACTAAAGACTGAAGTGAAGACTCCGCTGTGGAACAACTGACTATGGCTAAGAAAGAATATCCAGAACTTGACTGAAGATGTATCAACTGAGAAACAACTGTGTGAAGTGTCAGTCAAAGTCATCTCAAGAAGCCAAGTCTCAAGTTGAAAGTGACAGATGAGTCTTCAAATGATTGGAGCAGACTCAAGTCACCTGGAGAAATAGGCAACAACCAAGATGAGTTAACTGAAATGAATTCGTTGCACAGAACATTACTTAGATAAATAATACTTCCATGCTGCCAGGTCTTAAAGTGCTCATCCCAGAAGCGTGCAAAAGGAATAAACCAATGGGAAGCACTGCACCTCGTGTCAGAATCTGAAAAGCTGCACATTCATGTAATACAAGGAAAGTTCTACATCTCAAGATTGAAGACAAAGGAAAGACAAGCCAATGAACAAAAGTGTCTTTTGAAAATCAGCCTATCTCTTCAACGGGTAGATTTTTGAAAGTTCACTATAAAAGGCTGAGGAAACTCATTGAGAAAAGGTTACCTTGCACACCTAAAAAATCAAGCACTATTCAAGCTATCCACTTGCAAATATTCTCAAATATATTCAAGCAAATCCTCCAGCCTGAGACTCGAACGAAATCGGTCCAACATAAAGCTGTGAAGAAAAGACAACTTCAAACTGTTAAAGAGGAAACTTTTGAAGAATAAAAAAGGGTATACTTTTCAGAAGGATTGTAGGAAGATTCAAGTTCGAACCATCATCAAGTTATTGGAGGGCTTCGTGATCAAATCCAAGAGTTTGAGAAAGTGAGCTGAAATAGCAAGGCAATTGCTGTTAGGAAATTTATTGTTTAGATTTTGATGAATGCCATGTAAAACTTAGAATAGAAAGTTGGCACCCCAATTCTTGTTGTAAAATGCATTGTAATAAATAGAGTTGGCCAAGCCGAGTTAAGTCACTACACCCTAACATGCAAGAAGACAATCAAGACTAGAAGGAAGACTCATTGCGAGACAAATGAGTATGGCAAAGAAGAGTAGACGGGAACTCTATGAAGAAGCGGTGAGATTCGGTGAGTGGAGTATCAAGTCAGTCAACTCGAGAAAAGCCAAGCCTCAAATTGAAGTGATGAAGAATCACCCAATGATTGGAAGTCGACTCTAAGTCACCTGGGGAAAGCAAGGAAATGCGATCAAGTCGAGATAATCAGTAAAAGATCCGTTGCACATAAATCAAGAGAATTACTTAAACAAGTAATATCTCCATACCACCTTTCTCGGAGTGCTCGGTCCCGGAAGCGTGCAAAAGGAATGAACCAATGGGAAGCACTACACCGTGTCGAACTCAAAAGGTGAAAGAACAATTCATACGAGGAAATAGCAATTCCAAGGATGCAACAAGACAAGCCAACGATCGCAAGTGACTTTCAAAAATAAGCATATCTCTTCAACGGGCAAATTTTTGAAAGATCACTATAAAAGGCTGAGGAGTTTGTTGAGAGATAAGAGAAGAGAGACAAGAAAGACACAAGTGACAAGTGACACAACTCACAGACCTGAACTAAAAACGTCCAAGCAATTATTAGAAAATCTCAAACATTCTCAATCCTCAAGCCTACACACTACGAAGAACGTCAATCCAACACTCACCTATGAAGGAAAGATAACTTCAATCAGTTGAAGAGGAAAATCTTTGAAAAATCAAGGGTCTACATTCCACGAAGGATTGTAAGAAGGTTCAAGGTCGAACCAAGTCTTAAGCTTTTGGAGGACTTCGTGATCAAATCCAAAAAGCTTGAGCAAGTGAGTGTAGTAGCAAGGCAATGCCCGTGAAGAAGCCGAGTCGTCGAGAAGCCAATTTGAGTGATCAAGGCGTCTCGATCGAGTCCCAAAGGATCAAGTCACTGTGTGATCAAGACTTTATCCGGATGTTACCACTTTGTATACTTGATCATTACCTAGTGGATTCCTCCAGGAGTTGGAGAAGAGAAGAGTAGAAGAATTACCCCATCTTCGAACCTCTATAAAAATTTCATTGTGTCATTTACATTTCAAAGACTTTAATTCCTCGCATTTTTAATCGCTTATATCTCACGATAAATTTGCTATCCACTTGATAATTTATAAGTACTAAACCAAGCACTAAACTCTTGCTTAATCAAACTTAAGGGTGTTAAGTCTTCCAATGAAAAACAAAACCACAGTTGAGTTAATTTAGAGCCAACGGTGAGTTACTCCATCAACGGCTCGGTTGAGTCATTTGAGAGATTAACTCTACTTGAGTGGTTGAATTGATTGTCCATCAAGGACACGGTGTGTGTAGTATCAACTCTGTATATTTAAAAGGACTAAATCGAAAATTTGGTAAGGTTTATTCAACCCCCTTCTAAACCTTACACTTACACCCCTTGGGACCTACAAGTGGTATCGGAGCGGTTGGTTCATTGAACCCTCCGCACCGGTTCTTGAACTAGATCTCCAAACTTTTCAAAGTCCGCTTTAGTACTTAAACTTTCAAAACTCTTTTTATTATTAAAAGTTATCATCATGGAAGCAAATTTGACACGCATCCCTATGTTCACAATTGAAGAATTTGATGATTGGAAAATTCGTATATGTGCTCATCTATCAAAGATTACATGATGAGATGTGGATAGTAATAGAAGATGGGCCAGCGCAAATCTTAAAGGTGAACACAATTTGTAAGAAGAAGAGCTGCGGTGAAGGAGAAGAGGATGTTGCTCCCGGACACAGTCATGGTTGAAAAACCAAGAACCGAGTGGACAAATGATGACATAAAAAGATATAACCTGGACAATGTAGCCAAGGACATCCTTTACAAAACCTTGGACAAAGCCATGTTCAATAAAGTCAAATCATGCAAAACGGCTAAAGAAATGGGACAAGTTGACATTGATTTGTGAAGGCTCAGAGCAAATCAAAGAAAACAAATTATCGGTGGCTTTACAAAAATTTGAGAACTTCAAAATGATCTCGGAGAAAACCTGGATCAACTGGATGCTCGGTTCACGTAAATCACAAATGAGCTGTCTGCACTTGGAAAGGAATATACACGAGAAGGAAATGTGTATGAAGATCCTAAAAGTCTTCGGTGAATGGGAAATGAAGGTCATGGCACCGAGACATTCCATGGACCTATCAAAGACATCCAACCATGAATTATTCTCGGACCTCAAAGCCTACGAGTTTGAGCCGAGAAGAAAAGACCGAGGAAAGAGACAATTTGTGACCCAAAACAATTTTGCTCTAATTGTTAAAGATGGGAAGAGAGCCGAGGTCAAAGAAGTCATTGATCCAGAAGAAATAGCCCCGATGGTTAAAAGGTTCAACAAGTTCTTCAATAAGAACTACAAGAGAGGAAAGGGTGAATCTTCCGAGGAAGACACTCGGCTCCTCCAAATCAAGGGAAGATAGGCCAACCAAAAGAACAGATCATCAAAAAGTTGAGTATCAAAGGGCCGACAATCCAAGAATGGAAAGAGTCGATCAAAAGGTGAATATCTATGTTGGAATCGTAGACAACCAGGTCACAATGTCATTGATTTGCTCATATCCTGTAGTTAACAAATACAGGAATGAAGAAGAAAGAAAGGTCTTGAGAGAAAGAAGACAAGAAAAGAAAAAGGCAATGATGGTCGCAGAGATCTGAGAGAAAGCCAAGTCAAGAGAGACAGTGATTGAGAGCGATGAAGCCGACTACTCAAGTGACTCTAAAGAAGAAGCCCCGATCCGCTTAATGGCCAAAGAACAAGATCAACCTCGACCAAGAAGATGAGGTACACTCTAACTCATCAAACTCGGACTCGATGATAGTGATCGTGACACACACACTTCATCACCCACCGATCTTTATGATTCATTAGGAAAAATGATGAAAGATTTTGAACACATTAAATCCTCACACACACTATTGAATGAGGAAAACAGCTCTGACCTACTCAAGAGTCAAAACTCAAAGCCGACTAAGGAGTTGAGTACTCTATGTCAAATAGTCGATGAGAATGAAAGTTTAAAGGTGAAAATGCTAAATTAATAGCGTAAATTGTCGCTATAGAGAAGAGGGAGAATGACCTCAAAAATGTTATTGCCTCATTCACTAAGGCATCTAAATCATTGGATGATCTTATTTTGAGTCAAAGAGAATGTGGAGACAAGACAGCCTAGGATTTAATTCCTCCGTGCTATGTCAAACCTCAAAAGTAATTTTGGAAAAAGGATCTTCAAGCCATGAAGAGTCCGAAAAATCCAAAACTCTAAATGTTGCACACACATTCACTCCAAAACACAATAACAAGCAAACTGGCCTTGGTTATAAAAGAAAAGGAAAACAACTGATTGAGTGCGCTTATTTGAAAGGACGGTGAGAAGAGATTCACCTGAGTTCTCAAAGAAACTCCAAACAAAAATTACTCAGAAAGAAGAAGCGAGAGCTACCAAAAACCCCATAAAATCTATAAGAGAAATACATATGATGGGAATGGTAGAAAATATCCAAGCCAAGTGATTGGAATAATGTGAACTATCAAAGCATAGACTTATGGAATATAAGCCCAAATGGCAAAAGGCCAGAACCCAAAGAAAGGCCATTCCAAAAGTATAAGAGCTTTTATCAAGACACATATGCACCTAGGCACTACACTCAAAGACACCACAATTACCCAAGAAAGGCAATTGCTAAAACACATATGCAGCATACGGACAAAAGAGACAACATTTGTATGAACCTAAAATCCCCAAGCAATTTGCCAGGATTAATTATGATTATGGCATCGATAGATGGCAACCCCTTAGAGTCAAATCATTTGGCTATAGGTTGGTTGGATCATCTTACAATTCTAACCCCTCGGGACCCGGACAAGTATGGGTACCTAAAACTTAATTTCCTTGATTGCGGGTTCAAGGAACAATGAGTGCCAAGGAACCTGGTATATGGATAGTGGTCATTCCGGACATATGACAGAAATAAGAAAAATCTGTCAAAATTCAAGGAAGTTAAAGGAGCAAAAGTCATATTTGGAGGAAATGAAGCTCCTGGTGAAATAAGGGCATTGGATCCATCAAGAGGAATGGATTAGAAATCGGATGTTGCATATGTTGAAGGACTCAACTTCAACTTATCGAGTATCATCAACTCAGAACAAAGGGTTACAATGTTGGATTCAACATGGATGTATGCCAAATCAAGGATCTTGAATCGAATGAAGTTGTGTTGCAAGGATGTAGACAGAGAAGAATATGTATGTCGTGGATTGGTCAATCGCAACACCCAACACATGTCTACTAGCAAAGAGCACACTGGTGAATCAAGTTGGTTGTGGCACAAAAAGCCGAGTCATCTAAATTTCAAAACGATTAACAAGCTTGCAAGAAGGAATCTTGTGGAAGGACTTCCGGACTCGAGTATACAAGAAGGAGAGTATATGTGACCCATCGTCGAAGGGAAAACAAATCAAGTCATCATTCAAAGAAAAGACATGCCCATCTTCAACAAGAATATTGCATTTGCTTCATATGGATCTATTTGTCCCAAAGTGGAACCAGCCCAAAGATAAGTGGAAAAAAATATACCTTGGTGGTAGTAGATGACTACTCAAGATATACATGGACAATATTCATGTGTAAGAAAAAGAAACTCTACAAAAACTACCACGGTGATGAAGAGGATTCAAAACGAGAAGAGTCAAACCATTATCAAAATAAGATCGATAGAGGAAGCTGCGTTTGTCAATGGAATAATAACTCAGATTGTATTGAAAATGGTATTGGTCATGAACTATCGCCAGCAAGGACTCCCTGTGAGAACTGTGAGTTGCGAAAGAAGGAGCAGAACCCTCAAAGAAGTAGCAAGGACCATGTTAGTGACGGGGTTACCAAAAAGATTTTGGGTCAAGCAATCAACACGACTTGCTACACTCAAAACAGATGTATGATAAAAGACGGTGACAAGGACTCCTATGAGATCGGATGGAAGAAAACCAAATGTTGCATATTTGAATATTTGGATGTAAATGCTTCATCCACAACAATGGCAAAGACAATCTAAAGACTTTTGATGCTAAAGTTGATGAAGGTATCTTCTTAGGATACTCACGGTGAAAGCAAAGCCTCTGAGTACTCAACAAAAGGACTATGGTTGCGGAAGAATCCATTCATGTGGTATTCGATGAGCCAAATGTAAATGGAGAAGACATTGAAGAGTCACCGATAAGTGAATCATCCAACCATACGAAGAGTCCCTATCTTCAAGTCAAGCCGGAATTATCAATTCGAGAAGAAGATGAGATAGTGAATCTCAAAACATTTGGAAAATTTGCGGCTAAGTGATTACGAGAGAGTGACCACAACAACACAAATTGCAAGTCGATCGAATCCAGCTAACTTACTCCAACTCGATGTAAGATGGCCGAGAGACCATCCACGTAACTTGTCATTGGAGATATAAGAGAAGGTGTCAAAACAAGATCGAGAACTCAACAAGAAGCAATGTTCACATGTTTCATCTCACAAATAGAGCCCAAAGACGTGTCACAAGCATTGGACGACACACATTGGATTCAAGCTATGCAAGAAGAGTGAATCGGTTTGAAAGAAATAAAGTACGTGAATTAGTGCAAAGACCCATACATCAAAATGTTATTGGCACCAAATGGGTGTTCATAAATAAGATGAACGAGGAAGGTTCGTGGTAAGAAACAAAGCAAGACTAGTAGCCAAAGGATATTGCCAAGAAGAAGGGATAGATTTTGATGAAACATTTGCCCTCGTAGCAAGATTGGAAGCTATAAGGATGTTTCTTGCCTATGCAGACTCACAAGGATTTCATTGTATATCAGATGGATGTAAAAAGTGCATTCCTAAATGGTTTATTGGAAGAAAAAGTGTATGTTAAACAACCTCCAGGATTTGAGCAGAAGACTCTTGGAGATAAGGTATACAAACTCAAGAAAGCTCTATATGGATTGAAAGAGGCACCCAGAGCATGGTATGATACTTTGTCACAATTTCTAACCGAAAATGGATTCACGAAAAGAAAAATAGATAGAACACTTTTTTAATTCAAGACAAAAAGAGTATCCGCTTTCGTTCAAATATATGTAGATGACATCATTTTTGGATCCACAAACAAAGAGCTATGTGAAAAGTTTTCAAACCTCATGCAAAGTAAATTTGAAATGAGCATGATGGGAGAGCTGACATTCTTCCTGGACTCCACGTGAAACAAGTGAAGGATGGAACCTTCATAAGTCAAACAAAATACTCCAGAGATTTAATGAAGAAGTTTGGTATGGAGGAGAAGTCTTGTAAAAATACCAATGAATACATCATCCAAAATGGACATGGATGCGGATGGCAAGCCAGTAGATCAAACAAGATCTGAGCACTTATTGGATCATTGCTCTATCTCACGGCAAAGCGGGCGGACATCACCTTTTGTTAGGAATTTTATTGTTTAGATTTTGATGAATGCCATGTAAAACTTAGAATAGAAAGTTGGCACCCCAATTCTTTTGTAAAATGTATTGTAACAATTAAGTGGCCAAGCCGAGTTAAGTCGCCCACGCCCTAACATGCAAGAAGACAATCAAGACTGAAGAAAGACTCTGGCGAGAAACAATTTGAATATGGCCAAGAAGGAGTAGACGGGAACTCTTTGAAGACGCTTGGTGAGATGCGGTGAGTGGAGCATCAGTCAAGTCAACTCAAGAAAAGCCAAGTCTCAAGTTGAAGTGCCGGAAGAGTCATCCATGATTGGAAGCTGACTCTAAGTCACCTGGGGAAAGCAAGGAAATGCGATCAAGTCGAGATAATCGTAAAAGAACCGTTGACGTAAATCAAGAGATTTACTTAAACAAGTAATATCTCCATACCACCTTTCTTGGAGTGCTCGGTCCTCGAAGCGTGCAAAAGGAATGAACCAATGGGAAGCACTACACCGTGTCGAACTACGAAAAGGTGAAAGAACATTTCATACGAGGAAATGGCAATTCCAAAACTGTAAGCCAACGACTACAAAGTGACTTTTAAAAATAAGCCTATCTCTTCAACGGGCAAATTTTTGAAAGTTCACTATAAAAGGTGAGGAGTTTGTTTGAGAAGAAGAGACAGATGACACATATGAGATAATCAAGTACATTAGAAAAATCAAACACTCTCAATCCTCAAGCCTACATTTCAAGTACATCAATCCAACACTTACCTGTGAAGGAAAGAGAACTTCAATCGAGTTGAAGAGAAAATACGAAAACAAGGGGTCTACACTCGGGAAGGATTGTAGAAAAGTTCAAGGTTGAACTAAGTCTTAAGCTTTTGGAGGGCTTCGTGATCAAATCCAAAGAGCTTGAGCAAGTGAGTCATGTAGTAGCAAAAGCACTGTTGCCTGTGAAGAAGCCGAGTCGTCGAGAAGCTTGGTGAGTGATCAAGGCATCTCGGCATCGAGTCCCAAAGGATCAAGTCATTTGTTGTGATCAAGACTTGTATACGGGACTGTTACCACTTTGTAAACCGATCATTACTTAGTGGATTCCTCCGGGAGTTGGAGAAGAGAGGAGTAGAAGAATTACCCCATCTTGAACCTCTATAAAAACTTTCTTGTGTCATTTACATTTCAGCATTTAAATTCTGCACTTTTAATCGCTTATATCTGTTGGTAAATTTGCTTTCCATTTGATAAAATTATAAGTACTAAATCAAGCTCTAAAATCTTGCTTAATCATACATAAGGGTGTTAAGTCTTCCGCTGAAAATAAAACCACGGTTGAGTTAAATTATAGCCAACAACCGAGTTACTCCATCAACAATTTTGAAGTCAGCGTGAGAGATTAACTCTACTTTGAGTGACTAATTCGATTGTCCATCAAGGACACTGTTGTGTAGAATCAACTCTGTGTAGATTTAAAAGGACTAAATCGAAAATTTGGTAAGGTTTATTCAACCCCCTTCTAAACCTTATACTTACACCTGGGGACCTACACCTTTCTTTGTAGGTGTATGTGCAAGATTTCAATCTGCTCCAAAAGAGAGCCATATGACAGCAGACTAAGAGAATATTGAGATACTTGAAAGGAAGCCAAGAAGTTGGCTTATGGTATCCAAAGGAAGGTGGATTCAAGCTAATTGGCTATTGATTCTCTATCTTTGGATGCACGAGTGGAGAGGAGGAAGAGCACTTCGAGGCACATGTCAAATGCTAGGAAAGAGGTGATTTCTGGTTTAGCAAGAAGCAAAATTCAATAGCCACCTCTAGGTGGAGAATACATAGGCTGGGCGGTGTTGTGCCCAAGTCCTATGGATGAGACAAAGCGGTGAGAGACTATGAAGTTGAGGAAAAAGAAATTCCAATCATGTGTGATAACACAAGTGCAATTGCCATTACTCAAAATCTGTGTTGCACTCAAGAACAAAGCATATCAATGTCGATATCACTTCATAAGAGATCACGTTGAAAAGAAGGACATCATCTTGGAATATATCTCAACCGATAAACAAGTGGGCGACATCTTCACAAAACCATTATGTGAGTCAAGATTTGAAGAACTCAAACATGAGTTGGGGTTAATTGAGCGGGGCGACACTCGGAAGAATCAAAGAAAAGAAATGGAGCAGAAAAGGAGGTGAAAAAGAGTGAACACGTAAATCAAAGAAATCACCAGTATCGGAAAAGACACTACACCGAAGTCGGTGGTATTTGAGTCACTAAGAGAACTGTGATAAGTAGAGTTAAATCATCTAAAGGATAAGCGAGTCACTTATGAGCAAAGTGACAAAAACGCAGATCGTTTTGACTAAGCGGGAATGTTTTAAGGAATACGCCAAAGATAATGATGATGTGTACGGACATAAAAAGCTGCACACCAAGCTTATGATTGGATATAAATCTTTGCGCCGCATTAAATACGAGACATTAAATGCTAAATAGGCGTGCAAAATCTAAGCCGTTGATTTCGATCACATTCAAAAACCACCCGCACGCCCCTTTCATAAACCATACTTAAACCATTTCCGTCCGTTTCTCTCTCACACTACCAAAACTGTTCATCTCTTTCTCTCAAAAGCAAAGGCAAAAATTCTCTCGAAACCCTATCTATCTTCAAATCAATCTCCAAGTTTTTCTTTGATAAATTCTGAAATCGGCACCAACCTATGATTTTACCAAGTTAGGAAAGCAAATCCACACCGGTCCATTTGTGGATTTTCGGCGGAATGGTGAAACAGGGTCCGACGACACCCTAGTGAAGAAAATCATTGAAAAATTGGAAACGCCCGGCCAAAACCGTTTCTCGATGTTAGAATATCCGATGACCTATGTGGAGGAGGTCACACGATTCTACGTGAATGCCGAGATTCACGATGAAGGAATAAAGTCATCATTCACACGGAAAGCGGTGACTATCTCGCCAAGATTTGGATTGAACATTGCTCACTACCGGCGAGATGGAGCATCGAGATTAACGGCGATGTAAACTTGGCTGATGCTTGGAAAGAAATAACCAAGCCCAACTATCTTTGATAAAATAGTGTACACAGAAACAAGAGATCTTGAAGGAGGATTATCACAAGTGTTGGACATAGTTGCCAAATGTATTGACATCAAATTTGGCGACTTTTGACCAATGTCAAAGGCAAAGCTGATTGTAATGGTTGCAATCATCGCGAGAAAAGAAAATAAATTGGGCTGAGTTTGTCTCTGACGGACTACGCGAACGTAGGGAACAAATCCTTCAAGGAAGATGGCTCATTTGGAGGATCTCAGGATATGGCCTAGTGATTGGCGGTGATGGAGGTGAAAGGAGTCCCTCTTAGACATGGGAAGGCATTCCATGTTAACAAGAGAATGTTGAGCAAACCTCTGCAGCGTACTGAGGAAGAGAGCCTACGCCAAGAGAGGCGACACAAGTGAGGGTGAACCACGACTCAAGATACTGTTGTTTCCTCTCCACCCAAGAAGAAAGCTCGCCCGGTGCTAAGAAAAGCACGCTGCCCCAAAGAAAGAAAGTCAAAATCGCTCCCGCCCCCGCAGCAGAGTCACTGCCCCGCAGCCGTGTCTCCCGCCCCTACAGCAGCGGTCGAGAAGGACTCTCAAATACCTTCTCCGATCATCAAAAGGAGGAGAAGCGATAAGCCTAGACGGCCGGCTCCTCGAGAAAAAGACACCAAGACTGGCCCCCGCCGCCCAAGACTCGGATGACACTATTTACGAACCAGAAATTCCTCGGTACAAACTAGGAGAAGAAGGCGAATTATCAAGCACTCCGAGCTTGAGAAACCGGCCGAGTCGACCACTCACCTGGAGCTTGAATCTTCGAGACTGCTGGAGAAGTAGAGTCTCGGATGTAGTTGATGAAATAGCCAAGTCTCAAGGCGATCGCAGAGGCAACCTAAAGACACAATTGTAGTTCACACAACAAATACAAGAAGAAGCTGCTAGAGCGGATGGTGATGTGTTGATCCTATCTCCACCTTACCCGGACATCCAACATCGTCTGCGTGAGTGGAGAAATGGAAGTTGAGTAAATCAAGGAACAGTTCAACGGCTTTGAGTTTATAGAAGAAGAAGAGGAAGCTGTTAAAGTTCCTTGGACTAACCACTGTGCTCCCAAAGCCACTGGATGAAGACAATCGCACCGACATCCTGCAGATCTTCAAGGACAAGGATAAAGAAAAGCAAGCGAGAGGAAGCCGAGGCACGTGAGAAGGCAAGCATCCATCCTATCTCGGCACCAGAACACACACATCCTCTCCTCGATGTCTTCTCGGCAGTGATGATGAGGATCCGGAGAATCGCTTTGCCCGAGAAGAGTTGCAAATGCAGCAAGCATTGCATGAATCGAGAATCCTTCACGGGCAAAGACCGATGGAGGACCAGGAGAGTCCTCGAACACAATCGGAAATTGATCCAATGGGAGTGGTTCAAACCAAATCGCCACTATTGTTGCTGCCACCACTTCCCAAACTCACTCGGAAGAAGGCGATAAGGGACATGGCGATGGCGGGATAGTGGGGACCCGGTCGAGCCAACCCCTATTGAAGGTGTTTTACCACGCCCCAACGGGTGAACATTCAATCGAAACAGTAGGGAGCTTGGAGGCGAGTGACCCCATTCAAGTCACTCACCGGTGGTGCGCCCGAGGGGAAAACTCCTCCACTGCGGCAAGGTCGGAGGATCTGCAGATAACTCCACAACGAATCAAGGAAGCGAAGTAGAGAAAATACAAACACAAGAAAAAACGACAAGTTGCCATCAACGAAGCTCGGACGATTGAGTCTGTCTCTCACCGAGGTGCCAATCGCTTTGAAGGCTAATGACGCTGCGATGCGGTCGAGGAACATGAAGGAACAGCCACGGGAGTTAACACAGGCGATGAAAGTGCAATCCATGGGGTTGAGACTCCAATGGATGCCACCGCGAGAAGACCTAAGACAAGCGACATTGTCGAAAGGGAGGACCAAGGCACCTCGCGGTAGAGAGACCGCCGAGGTAATGAAGGCCACGGGAGGTTGAGACTTCGGGGGTAAAGAAAGCAAGTAGAGAACATCCCCCCGCTATCATCGACCCATCTCGAGAAGGAGATAAGCGCACTTCATGATTCCCAGGATAATCTCGATGTAACCTTTCTCGGGATCGGAAGCGAAGAAAAAGCCGAGTCATCCCCGTGATGCATTCAAAAGACTCACTGCGGATGTTCCAAGCACGAGCAAGTTCGATCCCAAGACTACTCGTCAAACCTTTAATTTTGATGATGAGCCAACAATGGAAATCTCATCATCATCCGATGACGCTCCGATAAGGCCGAGGACCCGTCTACTCAATTGGAGAAATCAATCGAGACCAACGAGTTGTTGAGACGGTGAGGCTCGGCAAGCCGGGTCCACTTCACAACAAAACCCGGTGAACCGAGTCCATCGCGAGCTCCTTAAGGCGCAGCAGGTCGATTCAAAAAGAACTTCACGCGCACCGCTCATCATCGAACAAATCCCGATTGGCGGTGATGAATCCTTTATAGAATCTTTTCCTTTTCCTCGAGAGTACCCGACCTCCATGAAGAGTCGAGAAGAACGAACGCAAGACGCTACCACAGACCGACTCCTTTTTCCATCGAGGCACCATTGTTCGGTGATTATGATTATGATTTTGACGCCGCATGGCCATCACCGCAACGGAAGAATCAATGAAGTCCGCGAAGTGTTCAAAGCATTATTCGCCGAGATTGAACGGATGGAGAGGCATCGGCCTCTATGGACATGCGGATCTGGACAACAGAGATGCCAATCTCATCGCGATTTAAGAGGCATAATGATCCTGGGATAAGGGAATGGTGGCAACAAGAAGAAACAATGCGTGTGGAACAAGTTAGGTTCTTCAGGACATTGTTCAACAAGTCTGATGCGGAGAGCTGAAAATGCCGATGCAAAAACGAATTTGAGAGAGCATATTGAGCACATGCATGAAGCTCACATTGCCGAGATTAAGGCTCTGCGTGAGCAAAACAAGAGTGATCTACAAACGTTTGGAAGAAACCATGAATACAAAATTCATCCTTCTCGCATTTGAGATGAAGCGATTTCAAAGATAGTCCAACGCTACTCGATCCGAATTTCGTGGCCGCATACTCTGCAGCCAGACTAGAGACAAAACTCAACTATCGCCAGGCTCGACTTCCCGCTTGCAAGTCTGTTTCTAGGCGTTCCTCTCTCCTTTGATGATGCCAAAAAGGGGGAAGAGAAATACCTAAAGCGCAAGGGGATCTCGAAGTTGAGAAGGAAGGAGCATTGCTGAGAAGGGAAAATCGGTGAGGAAGTGTTGAAACAAAAGAAAGGAAAATCTTGAGGGGGAAGGATCGAAAGATGTGACCTTGATGATTGCACAAACCCCTCAACAGGGTCTGTCACGGTGACATTATCGCAAACAAACTCCATGTGACTCGCCACTCCAACACTCTGCTATATCTATGGTCGAAAAAGAGAAAAACAATTGAAGCAGGGATGAAGGAAGTGGAAGGAAGAATGGATGCCGGGTTATGAACATCTTGAAAGAACATGGAGGCATTCCAAAGAGACGAGAGACACTTATGCCATTTCGGATGTCGAGACAGAGCACGATCAGTTGATGAATTTAAAACGCTCGAATCGAAGGATACTTTGCAAATATGTCTATGGCTCAAGCTTGGGACTTGTCTCGGGAAAAGGGTCTCACGTTATGTGAAAAAGGCGTCAGTCAGACTCTGGCGATCACTCTGGTCACTCACTCGGTCACTCAATTTGGAAAGAAGAAGCCCCAAGATCAAGATACGCCAGCAGGTAGAGGAAGAAGCGTGGTGGAGGAAGAAGCTTGGACTAGGCCTCGCCCAAAAACATTGAATACGTGGATCGGGGAAAGAAAAGGAGGGATCTCTTTGGTGGGCTTGACCAAGTAGCAAATTTGCAAGTGGCTAAAAAGTAACGCCGAGTATGCAAAAAGATTAGAAGAAGAAAACAAGAGACAAACTCAGCTATGGGAGGAAAGACAGGAAAGATTAAGAAGAGATGAAGTGCCAGGAAGGCATATGAAAAGAAAAAAGAAAGCGGTGACAACGAGAAAAAGAGAAGAAGAGAAGAAGATCTTGAACAAGATGAAAGAAGGAGACATCGAAGGAGATGAAGTGTTCTTGTCCAACCCTTCGTGTATTTTATTATGTAAATACATACATTGTAAGTCTTCCGAAATAAAGCTATAAATTCTTTATTTTTTGTGTAGACAAATATGTGCTCGATACACCTTGTATGTGATTGTAAAAGAACAAGAATGTTATGATCAATAAAAGGATTGATTAACGATACATTCTATGTCAATACACTATATGTATGTATCTTTGCTATTTGCATTTTTGAATGGGTTAAGTTTTGGCATCATCAAAAAGGGGAAATTGTTAGGAAATTTATTGTTTAGATTTTGATGAATGCCATGTAAAACTTAGAATAGAAAGTTGGCACCCCAATTCTTGTTGTAAAATGCATTGTAATAAATAGAGTGGCCAACTGAGTTAAGTCACTACACCCTAACATGAAAGAAGACAATCAAGACTAGAAGGAAGACTCATTGCGAGGCAAGTGAGTATGGCAAAGAAGAGTAGACGGGAACTCTATCAAGAAGAAGCGGTGAGATTGGTGAGTGGAGTATCGATCAAGTCAACTCGAGAAAAGCCAAGCCTCAAATTGAAGTGAGAAGAATCACCCAATGATTGGAAGTCGACTCTAAGTCACCTGGGGAAAGCAAGGAAATGCAATCAAGTCGAGATAATCGTAAAAGATCCGTTGCACATAAATCAAGAGAATTACTTAAACAAGTAATATCTCCATACCGTGTCAAAAGGAATGAACCAATGGGAAGCAACTCGTGTCGAACTCGAAAAGGTGAAAGAACAATTGATACGAGGAAATGGCAATTCCAAGGATCGCAACAAGACAAGCTAACGACGCAAGTGACTTTCAAAAATAAGCCTATCTCTTCAACGGGCAAATTTTTGAAAGATCACTATAAAAGGCTGAGGAGTTTGTTTGAGAGATAAGAGAAGAGAGACAAGAAAGACACAAGTGACAAGTGACACAAGTCACGGACACTGAACTAAAAACGTTCAAGCAATTATTAGAAAATCTCAAACATTCTCAATCCTCAAGCCTACACTACGAAGAACATCAATCCAACACTCACTGTGAAGGAAAGATAACTTCAATCAGTTGAAGAGGAAAAATCTTTGAAAAATCAAGGGGTCTACATTCCACGAAGGATTGTAAGAAGGTTCAAGGTCGAACCAAGTCTTAAGCTTTAGGAGGGCTTCGTGATCAAATCCAAAAAGCTTGAGCAAGTGAGTCTGTAGTAGCAAGGACGCCTGTGAAGAAGCGAGTCGTCACGAGAAGCCTTTGAGTGATCAAGGCGTCTCATCGAGTCCCAAAGGATCAAGTCATTGTGTGTGATCAAGACTTGTATCGGGACTGTTACCACTTTGTATACCGATCATTACCTAGTGGATTCCTCCGGGAGTTGGAGAAGAGAAGAGTAGAAGAATTACCCCATCTTGAACCTCTATAAAAATTTCATTGTGTCATTTACATTTCAAAGACTTTAATTCCTGCATTTTTAATCGCTTATATCTCACGATAAATTTGCTATCCACTTGATAATTTATAAGTACTAAACCAAGCACTAAACTCTTGCTTAATCAAACTTAAGGGTGTTAAGTCTTCCAATGAAAACAAAACCACAGTTGAGTTAATTTAGAGCCAACAGTGAGTTACTCCATCAACGGCTCGATTGAGTCTATTGAGAGATTAACTCTCTTGAGTGCCGAATTGATTGTCCATCAAGGACAATTTGTGTAGTATCAACTCGTATATTTAAAAGGACTAAATCGAAAATTTGGTAAGGTTTATTCAACCCCTTTCTAAACCTTACACTTATACCCCTTGGGACCTACAATTGCCCTGTGAAGAAGCTGAGTCGGACGAGAAGCCAACTGTGTGATCAAGACCGTCTCTAGACTGTTCACCACTCTGTAAACTGATCTGTTACTTATACTAATCTGTTACTTAGTGGATTTCTCCAGGAGTTGGAGAAGAGAGGATTAGAAGAATTACCCCATCTTCGAACCTCTATAAAAATTAACTGTGTCATTTATTTTTTAGCACATTTATATTTTTGCATATCTACTTTATATCTGCTGATAAACTTATTTGCTATCCAACTGATAATTAACCAAGACCTAAAATCAAGTGTTAAAACAAGTTTAAAATAAATCAAAGGTGTTAAGTCTCCCGTTGATAAAACCAACACAACCAAGTTAAGGTTTGGGTTAAATAGCTGAGTTATTCTATCAATGACTCTATCGAAAGTGCATTGAGTGGCTAACTCTGTTGAATAACCAACTTAGCTATCCCTCAAGGACTTGGCTGTTTGTGTTAACTCTGTTATATTTTAAAAGGACTAAAATCGAAAAGTTGGTAAGGTTTATTCAACCCCCCTTCTAAACCTTACTTACACCCCTTGGGACCTACATAGGCCAGTATAACCCACTCTGTAATGCCTTTGCCGCAATGCGTGTCGGACCGAAGTGTCCCCCAGAAGTTGAAGAATGACACTGTTGTAGAACTTCTTCCCACTCTTCTTGAGGCACACATCTTCTGATGATCATGCCTGCGCACCTCTTAAAGAGCAAGCGATCGTCCCACATATAAAACTTGACATCATGGAGGAACTTCTTCTTTTGATAAGAGGATAAATCCGGAGGCATGACTCCCCTACCAAATAATTCAAAAAATCTGCGTACCATGGGAATTTAGCCTGTAATAGCAAAAACTGCTCATCGAGGAACTCCTCCTTGGTTCCATCTGTACCCTCTTTCTCATCCTTTTTGTATTCCAGTCTGGACAAGTGGTCTGGTACCATATTCTCACAACCCTTTCTATCTATGATATCCTCATCGAATTCTTGCAACAATAGAATCCACTGAATCTGTCTTGGTTTGGCATCATTCTTGTCGAACAGATATTTGATCGCTGCATGGTCATTGTGGACTATCGTCTTTGTTCCAATCAAGTAAGATCGGAATTTATCGAATGCAAAAACATTTACCAGCATTTGCTTCTCAGTAGTAGTGTAATTATGTTGGGCACTTTCTAATGTTCTGCTCGCATAATAGATTTCTCTAAACAATTTATCCCTTTTCTGACCCAGAACGGCCCATACTGCGAAATCACTGACGCCACACATCAGCTCAAAGGGCTGACTCCAATCCAGAACTACAAGAATCAGTGCTGTCACCAATGCCTTCTTCAAAATCTCGAATGCCTGCAAACAATCATCGAAAAAATTAAAAGCAATATCTTTTTCAAATAAATGACTCAAAGGTTTGGTGATTTTAGGAAAGTCACGAATGAACCTTCTATAGAATCCGACGTGCCCCAAGAAGCTTCTGATTGCCTTCTCATTTGTTGGAGGTGGGAGTTTCTCAATTGCTACAAACTTTGCTATGTCCACTTCTAAACCTGCAGAAGAAACTCGGTGGCCTAAAATAATGCCACCGCATACCATAAAATGGCACTTCTCCCAGTTCAAAACAAGATTAGTTTTCTCGCATATCTGTAAAACTAGAGAAAGATTATTGAGACAATGATCAAAAGAATCTCCAAAGATAGAAAAATCATCTATGAAAACCTCTATTATTTTCTCAATAAGATCATGAAATATGTCCATCATACATCGCTGAAAAGTCGCGGGTGCATTACATAGTCCGAATGGCATTCTTTGGAATGCAAACGTACCATAGGGACATGTAAATGTCGTTTTCTCTTGGTCTTTCGGTGCAATCATGATTTGGTTATACATGGAATAACCATTGAGAAAACAATAATAATCAAATCCCACCAAACTATCTAACATCATATCAATAAAGTGGAGGGGAAAATGATCTTTACGAATAGCATCATTTAATTTTATATAATCAATGCATATACGGTACCCAGTAACTATCCTAGTCGCAATCAATTCATCATTTTCATTCCTTACCATTGTCATCCCCCATTTCTTTGTTACCACTTGTACCAGACTCACTCAAGAACTATCAGAAATGGCATACACAATTCCAGCATCAAACCATTTTAAAACTTCTTTCCTAACAACCTCTTGCATTATAGGGTTTAATCGTCTTTGGTTATGCACTGAAGGTTTATAAACATCTTCCATTCGAATTTTATGCATGAAAATCGATGGACTTATGCCTTGTAAATCAGATATTGACCAACCTATTGCAGACTTATGTTTCCTCAACACCCGAAGTAATTTATCAAGATGAGCTGAAGTTAAAAGGGATGATACGATTACCGGATTCGTGTTGTTTGCCCCAAGGAATGCATATTTGAGATGCTCGGGTAATGACTTGAGTTCTGGGTTTGAATTGGGTGCTTATGACTCACGCACGGGCAGCCTATGCTCAGACGCACGGGCCGTGCACCCTTCACTCTATACATGGGTCTCTTTGGCATCATGCACGACCTGGTCGTCCGTGCGTCCCTGGATCTTTAAGTTTCTGAGGTAGTTTTCTTCGGATTATTGCACTATATTCCTCCGTCAGATTGACTGTGTCGAAACCAATCATCTTTCTCTTCTTCAACATAACATCCTTTAAGAATTTAGCATAATTGGGCATATGCTCCAATTCGTCTGCAAAAGGTATGTTAATATGCAGTTTCTTAAATATATCAAGGAATTTTGCAAATTGCGTGTCTAACGTTTTCTTTTGAAATCGTCGGGGAAAAGGAAGGGGAGTAGTAAGTTTAGAAAAATCAGAGTTAGAAGAAAACTGATCTATTTCCAAGCATTTGACAGGTACCAGATGTACACTTTCTATCAACACTATATCCAACATAGTCTGAGTCTGAGTATCCAATCATCTTGAATCCACCTTGCTTTGGTTACCATAAGCCAACTTCGTGGCTTGCCTTCAAATATCTTAGAACTCTCTTAGTTGTAGTCATATGACTTTCTTTTGGGACAGATTGAAATCTGGCACATACACCTACAACAAAGGTGGTGTCTGGTCTACTAGAACTCAAGTAGAGTATTAATCCAATGAGTGCTTTGTATCTTGTTTGATCAAATGATTTTCCTTATGCATCCATTTACATCTTCACAGAAGTGTTCATGGGAAGTTTCACAGATGACTTTGTTAGATAAATATATTTATCATAATTTTGATGATTTCTTATAAATGAGTTTTATACCAAAATAATGTCCCCAAATGCCCAAATATTTTAAAACATTTTAATTGATTTTTACTAATTTTTTGAAGTGTTTCTTGAACTTTATTTCTGACCAAATTTGGGAAACTTCTCTGTGTTAAGGTCGACCACTCGCTCTATAGGGCAATCCATACTAGAAAGTTATATTTTGAAACAAAACCAAAATAGAGAAATACGAGGGAGAAGGGCGATCGATCGACCTAGAGTTCGACAAGTGTGGCCGACCGGTGCCTGGAGTTTAGGCATTTTCTATTTTTGGTCCCTGTATTGAGGGGGACCAGTCCAATGCTAGGCGGACCAGTCCAATCTTAGAGAACAAGTCCAACCCCTGAGGCGACTGGTTACCTATGTATTGGACCGGTCCAACCCCTAGGGCAACCCATGTTTAAATATCTCAAACGATATTTTTTTGTTCATGGGCGACCGGTCGCCCTAAGGTTTTATAAGCAGAAACTATCCGTTGCAGCAGACAATTTTTCTTGCAATTCTGGAAATGATTCTAACAACTATTTTCTTGGATTATTTGGCATTTCTTTTACAGATTTGACTCTTCTAGGAGGAGCCTATGTTTGTATTAAAATCTAGAAGCTCTCCTATAGATACTTGAAGGCTTGAAGGATCAAATACACAACACAATATACAAAGCAACAAGAAAACCATCAAATTATCTTATTCTTCATTGTCAACAATCATGTATATTAGTGTAGGTCCCAAGGGGTTAAGTAAGATTTACAAGGGGGGCGGTTGAATAAACCCTACCAACTTTTCTATTTTAGTCCTTTTAAAATTATTATAGAGTTAGTACACAGCTAAGTCCTTGAGGGACAATTAAGTTAGTTAATCAGCAGAGTTAGCCACTCAACAGACTCGATAGAGCTATTGATAGAATAACTCAGCTGTGATGAGTTTTTCAGCGGAAGACTTAACACCCTTGAATTTGATTTAACTTCGTTTTAACACTTGATTTTAGCACTTAGTTATTTATCAGATGGATAGCAAATTATCAGCAAATATGAAATGAGTATGCAAAAATATAAATACGTTGAAATGTAAATGACACAAGTAATTTTTATAGAGGTTCGAAGATGGGGTAATTCTTATAATCCTCTCTTCTCCAACTCCTGGAGGAATCCACTAAGTAATGATCAATTCACAAAGTGGTTATAAGTCTAGAGACAAGTCTTGATCACGCAGCCGACTTGCTCCTTGGACTCAGTCTAGAGATGCCCTAGTCACATAACTGGCTTCTCGTCCGACTCAGCTTCTTCACAGGATAGCTGCCTTGCTACTTCAGCTCACTTTCTCAAGCTTCTTGGATTTGATCACGAACCCCTCCAATAACTTGAGATTGGTTCGACTTTGAACCTTCCTACAATCCTCCTTGGAAAGTAGACCCCTTTTGATTCTTCAAAATTTTCCTCTTCAACAGATTGCAGTTGTCTTTCCTTCAAAGCTTTGTGTTGGATCGATTTCCTTCGAGATTTAGGCTTGAGGATTTTGCTTGAATATCTTGAGAATATTTTGTAGTTACAGTTTCAATAATGCTTGTTCGTTCTTGGTTAAGGTAATCAAGGTAACCCTTTCTCAAAGAAGTTACTCAGCCTTTTATAGTGAACTTTTAAAAATCTGCCCGCTGAAGAGATAGGTTGATTTTCAAAAGTCACTTGTGTTCGTTGGCTTGTCTTTTCTTGGTCTTCAGTCTTGAGATGTAGACATTTCCTCGTATTAAATGAATGTCCAACTTTTCGAGGTTCGACACGAGGTGCGATGCTTCCCATTGGTTTATTCTTTTGCACGCTTCGGGATCGAGCACTTTAAGACATGGCAGCATGGAAGTATTACTTATTTAAGTAAAGTTCTTGGCTTCTGTTCAATGGATTCTTTTCAGTTAACTCCTCTTTGTAGCTGCCTTTTCCACAGGTGACTTGAGTCTGCTTCAATCATTGAAGGACTCATCTGTCACTTAAACTTGTGACATGTCTTCTTTGAGTTGACTTAACTGACTCTTCACATAGCTGTCCCTCAGCTGTTACATCTTCAGACGAGTCCTTGGTCCTCTTTCTTGGCCATACTCAATTTGTTCCCATGGCGTGAGTCTTCACTTCACTCCTTGATTGACTTCTTGTATTTCAGGCATAGCCGACTTGACTCAGCTCATACAACCCTATCTATTACAATAAGAATTACAAGGAAAATGGGGTGCCAATCATTCTAATCTAAGTTTTACATGGCATTCATCAAAATCTACAAAATAATTTCCCAACAATTTCCCCCTTTTTGATGATGCCAAAACTTAAAAACGTTAAACAAAATGTAAACAGCACAGATACATACAGACAATGCAGAAACAAAGAATGTATGCGTAGAATCAATCATTTTATTGATCATAACATTCTTGGCCCTTACAAAGCTATTTACAAGGTGTATCATAGCATAATCATGTCCAAGCAAACTTCAAGCATCTATGCTAATATATAACAATAGAGAGAAAATACAACAATACTTTATTGAATGTACAGATGACTTACACACATATGTATTTACAAAAGTAAAATACACGAAGGGGTTAGCAGCAACATTTCATCTCCTTCGCTGCCTCCTTCTTTCCTCTTCAGCTCTGTCATCATCATCTCTCTTTCTTTTCTTTTCATCTTCAGCTGCTTTCTTCTTTTCATAGGCTCTCTTCGCAGCATCGTCTTTTCTTTTCCTTTCTTGCCTTCCTTGCCACAGCTGATCTTGTCTTTTATTTTCCTCCTCGATTCTCTTCACGTATTTAGCATTCTTCATAGCCACTTCCTAGCACAGCAGAATGTTCGATCGTTAGAGTTACTGGAAGTTTGCTGAGTATCAATGCTGTGACATGACCTTGCTGAGAGATTTTAGCAAGCATTAAAGTCACATCCTTTGACTTTTCCCCCTCAACAACTTTTCCCTTTTCCTTCTTCTTTTCAACAGCTCTTTGCGCCTTCTCCTTCTTTTTCTCAACAGTTGTTTCTTCCTTCAACTTCCTCGGTATTCATCTTTCCCCTTTTTGGCATCATCGAAAAGAGAAACCCAGGAAATATCATGCCCGAGCATGAAATCAAGTCAGCCGAGAGCCGAGTTCGCTGAGTCTCTGCGGCAAAGATGTGCGCTTTGAAAATTCTGAGTGAGTGGCTTTCGATTAAGCTGCCACCAGTTTCATTTTAGCTATGAGAAGGCTGAACTTCGTATTCATGTTCTCCTCAACACGCAGAATTTCTTTTCGATGAAATTCACGAACCAGCTCCATTTCAGTTGTGTGAGAGGCATGCATTCTATCAATATTGGCCTGGTGCCGTTCGATCTTCTCAATCTCTCCACAGATTTTCTTGAAGACTTCACGGATCTCAGCTGTCACTTCGGATTCAGCTGGCGGCCATGCAACATCAAAATCAAAGTCTGTTGGAATAATGGAGTCGGTGGGAATTACTGAGGATGCTTTCGGATGTTGAAACGCGTTCTTTCTTGAGCTGTCTCTTCTTCAAGGTTGGGCAGATCAGTTGAGAAAGGGAATGTTTCCTCAAATGTATCATCTCACACATATGGGATTGATTGTCCAGTTGTACGTGCCTTTGATGATCCGGGTTGAGTCGATCCTGCTGCAGATGACTCGGTCTCAGTTGGGCCTGGTTGAGTAGATTGGCCAGCTAACTGAGCCTCAGTTGTCTTAACAACTTCTTCGGCTTCAGTAGATTCTGCTAAATGAATTTCCTTGTCCTCAGCTGCATCATCAGCGTCATCGGAGGATGATGAAGCCTGGGGGCTTGGTTCATCATCAAAGTTGAACTTTTGACGAGTAGCTTTAAAACTTGCCTGACTCATCTGTGGAAGAACATCCTCAGCTAAATCCTAAGCAACAGGAGTGGACTCAGCTTCATCTTCAGATCCCAAGAAGGATATATCAGGGTTGTCCTGGGAATCATGAAGGGCACTAATCTCCATTTCAGATTTAGCAATGATGACAGGAGGGATGCTCTTATCTTCTTGAGTTTTACCCAGGGAAGTCTCAACCTCCCTTGGGCCTTCAATACCTCCAGTAGTCTCAACTACATCGAGGTCTTCTACAATCCCTTTGACAGACGCAGCTGTCTTGGGGTCTTGACGATGGCATCCAAGGAGTCTCAACCCCGGATTGCACTTTCGGTGCAGAGTGTTAACTCTCGGGGCATATCCAACTTTGTGCCTTGATCGCGCACCAAAGCATCCTCACCGCAAAGTAGTTGGCACTTCTGCTGAGATAGACTCAACTGTCCAAGCTTCGTGAGTGTCAGTCTGCTGTGGTTCTCTTTCCTTTTCCATTTCGCCTCCTTTCTGCAATGTGGAGTCATCTGCACCATCCTCCGACCTTGCTGCGGTGGAGTGAGATTCCCCTCGGTGGGCACACTAGCCGAGTGGATCGATGGTGGGGTCACTCTTCTCCAGACTCCCGGCTGCTTCCGTTGAGTGCTCAGTTGTGGGGGCAGGTGGAAAAACACCTTCAATAGGGGTTGGCTCAACTTGGGTGCCCAAATTCCCAGTCTCATCGCCAAGTCCCTTGGACCCATCTTTTGAGTGTACTGGGGACGTGGTCGATGCAATAACTGTGGCAATCTGCTGCACCACTCCCAACGGGTCTATCTCTAGGAGAGATTTTGAAGACTCTCCTGGTCGTTCCAACAACTGCTGCTCATGCATTAGCCTGGATTCCCTTAGAGCTTGCTTTGCATATCGGACTTTTCATTGCGGCCATGGGATCCAAGTCTTCATCGTGTCGACAACAGATCTAAATGAGGATGCGTATGTTCCAGTTCGGTGAGGGTACATATACTGGCTTTCTCACGCTCTTCTGTTTCCTCAGCTGCTCTGGCCTTTTCTTTCTCCTTGCAGATGTGGAGGATATTCATGCAGTTAGCCTCATCCAGAGCCTGAAGTACAGTGTCAACCTCAAGGAACTTGAACACCTCTTCTTCCTCAATGAACTCGGGGTGTTCAAACCGCACCTTGAGTGACTCAGCTTCCATGCCCTCCATTCTCGTAGACAACGCTGAATGTCTGGATACACAGGAGAAACCATAATTACATCATCATCTTCATCCTCTTCTTCCTGACCTTCCTTTTCAGGGATAGAAGGTAAATGAGACTTTTCTTTGATCTTCGCCTTCAAAGAACATCGTGGCAGTGGAGAGACAACCTTTTCAACGGGGAGATTCTCATTGTCTCGATTTTGCTTCTTTGGTAAGACTTTGCCGATCACTTTCAGACTGGACTTGGCGGTTTCATCAACAATTTCTGGAGACTACACTTCGTCAGCAGTCTCAGGAGTTCTCTCCAGCTGAGTGGCAGACTCATCTGTCTTCTAAAGTTCTGAAAGCTTGGAGATCCTTATTCTTCTCTTGGTTCTCACTAGAGGAATTTCTGGTTTGGATTCCTCTTCTTTAGGTTTCTTGGCGGCATGGGTCGGTGCATCTTTCTTGGATGGAGCTGCCTATTTGGGTTTGGCAGTCCTCTTCTTTCTTATGGATGGAGAAGGTATTTGGGCTTCCTTCTCCACCTCGACTGTGGGGGCAGGAGACATGGCTGCTCGGGTAGGTGACTCGGCTGCGTTAGGAGCGTCCATTTTCTTTACTGGAGGGCAGCTTTCTTCTTAGCAACTGCAGGGGCAGCTCTCTTCTTCGGAGGGGATGAGACAGTTGTGTCATCGGGTTCAGCTGATTCCCACTCACTTGTATCCGCCCTCTTCGCATGGGCCCTTTTCTGGGCTCCTGAAAGATTAGCCATGAACATCTTCTTGTTTACATGGAAGGGCTTTCCATGTTGAAGGGGAATGCCCTTCACTTCCATTAGATGACCAAAGACTAGTCCATATCCGAGTGATCTTCCAAAGGATCCATATTCGTTGTACGATTTGTTCCCGATGTTATGGCAGAGACTGCTATACACGAACTCAGCCCAGTTGACTTTCTTTCCTTCCATGATCGCAGCCATGACGATCAGGTTTGTCTTTGACAGTTGATTGAAACTGCCAAGCTTCATATACACATTTTGCAATGACGTCCATCAACTTGTGATAGTCGTCCTTCAGCAGCTTCTTCTCATCTGTGTAGATAACTTTCGCAGCACACTCCGGTTTGGCTACTTCTTTCCATACATCAGCCAAGTTGACATCAGCTTCAGCTATCTCTGTCATGCCCTCCGACGGCAATAAGCAGTGCTCCGCAAGGTCCTTAGCACTAATCAAGATGTCCTTGCGGTGGACGGAGGACTTGATACCTTCGTCCTACACCTCTGCATTTGCATAGAACTGTGCCACCTCTTCAGCGTAGGTCAGCAAGTATTCCATCTTTAGAAAAGGCTTGAGACTGGACTTTTCTAGCATATCAGCTATCTTCTTCACTAGGGTTTCATCGAAACCCTGCTTTATCATTCCCTTGAAATCCATAGTCGATCTAGAGTGGATTTGCTTTGATAACTTAACAAAATCGAGTTTTGGTGCTATTTTTAGGGAGTTTTACCGAATAAAACTTGATAAACCTACTTGTGAATTCGTAGGGTTTTTGAGAGAAAATAACTTGCTTGCTTCTGCTTTGAAGATGAACAGTTTTGAGTGTGAGAGAGAGAAAATTGAAAAATGAGTATACAAGGGTTATGAAAGGACGTGTTTCTGATTTTTGAAATTTGATCAAGATCAACGGCTCAGATTTAGCACACCGAACCGCATTTAATTTCTTGCATTTAATGCGGCAACATTTATATCCAATCATATGCTTACTGTGCAGTTTTTGACTGTACCCGTTATTATCACGCGGACGTCATCCTTAAAAACATTCCCGCTCATTAAAAACGACTGCGTTTTTTTCACTTAGCTCATAAATGACTCAGCTTATGTCAAGGGTGACTTAAATCAGCTGTCAGCTAACTCGATACAACTGACTTTTCGATATGGCTGTTTCATTTGGCTGATGTGAAAACCTTGTTCATTTCTCACTTTCTATTTTTCATCTCTTCTGATTGAGTCTTCTGAGTATTAACTCAGCCCAATTAACCCTAGCTCATGCTTAAGCTATTCAAATCTTGTTTCACATAAGGGCTTGGTGAAATTGTCAGCTAACTATTTATCAGTTGAGATGTATTCCAAAACGATATATTTATTTTCAACATGATCTCTTATGAAATGATATCTTACATCAATGTGCTTTATTCTTGAATGCAACACAGGATTCCGAGTAATTACAATAGCACTTGTGTTGTCACACATAATTGGAATTTCTTTTTCTTCAATTTCATAATCTCTCAGCTGTTGTCTCATCCATAAGACACAGGCACCGCCTACGCCTATATACTACTTGAGTTGGGGATGTGGCTATTGAGTTTTTGTTTCTTGCTAAACCATGAAACTAACCTTTTTCCAAGCATTTGACATGTACGAAGTACTTTTTCATCAACTCGCATCCAAAGATAGTCGAATCAATAACCAATTAGCTTGAATCTACCTTCCTTTGGATACCATAAGCCAACTTCCTTGCATCCCTTCAAATATCTTAGAATTATCTTAGTGCGATCATATGGCTTTCTTTAGGTGCAGATTGGAATCTTGCACATACACCTCATCGCAAAGATGATGTCCGCCCGCTTTGGCTTTGGTAAGTAGAGATGAACCAATAAATGATCTCGTATCTTGTTTGATCTACGGTGCTTACCATCCGCATCCATGTCCATTTTGGTGATGTATTCATTAGTATTTTTGCTGAAGACTTCTTTTCCATACCAAACTTCTTGAAGAAATCTCGGTGTATTTTGTTTGACTTATGAAGGTTCCATCATTGGTTGCTTAACTTGAAGTCCTAGGAAGAAGGTTAGCTATCCCACCATGCTCATTTCAAATTTACCTTACATGAGGTTTGACTTTGTTTGTGGATCCTAAAATGATATCATCCACATATATCGAACAAGCTGTATACACTCTCCATCTTGAATTCTAAAGAGTGTTCTGTCTACTTTCCCTTTGGTAAATCCATTAACAGTTAGAAATTGAGACACTGTATCATACCATGCTCTTGGTACTTGCTTCAATCCATATAGGGCTTTCTTGAGCTTGTACACTTTATCTCCAAGAGTCTTCTGCTCAAATCCTAGAGGTTGCTCAACATAGACTTCTTCTTCCAACAGTCCATTTAAAAATGCGTTTTTCACATCCATTTGATATACAATTAAGTTCTTGTGTGCAGCATAGGCAAGAAACATCCTTATTGCTTTTAATCTTGCAACAGTAGCAAATATTTCATCAAAATCTATTCCCTCTTCTTGGTAATACCCTTTAGCTATCAATCTTGCTTTGTTTCTTACCACATATCCTTCCTCATTCATCTTATTTATGAAAACCCATTTTGTTCCAATAACATTCTGATGGGTCGGTCTCTACACCAATTCCCATACCTTGTTCCTTTCAAACTGATTCACCAATTCCAATGTGTGTCACCCAATGCTTTGGGAAATAAAACAAGTGAACATTGCTTCTTGCTGAGCTCTGGATCTGGTTCTTACACCATCTCTCACATATCCAATGACTAGTTCTGGTGGATGGTTTCTCAGCCATCTCACATTAGGTTGAAGTAAATCAGCTGGATTTAGCCGTCTTGCAGTTGTGTTATCTTGAGCAGCTCTTTCATCATCATTCACCTGCAGATTTTCTAGATGTCTTTGAGATTCATCTATATCATCTTCATCTTGGTTGATTACTCTTGCTTCAGCTTCAACATAAGGACTCTTTTGCATAGTTGGCTGATTCAGCTTATCAACTAACTCTTCAATGTCTTCTCCATATACATTGGGCTCATCAAAAACCACATGAATAGATAGACTCTTATGTGACCATAGTCCTCTTGTTCAACACTCTATAGGCTTTGCTCTCAGCTAGGTATCCCAAAAAGATACCTTCGTCAGCTTTAGCATCAAAAGCCTTTAGATTATCCTTGCCATTGTTATGAATGAAGCATTTACATCTAAATATTCTGAAGTACGCAACATTTGGCTTTCTCCCTGTCCAGATTTCATAGGGAGTCTTTGTCAACTGTCTATTAATCATGCATCTATTCTGAGTATAGCATGCAGTGTTGATGGCTTCAACCCAAAATCTTTTAGGCAGTCCAGCTTCATCTAACATGGTCCTCGCAGCTTCCTCGAGAGTTCTGTTCCTTCTTTGAGCTACTCCATTCTGCTGTGGAGTTCTTGTTACAGATAACTCATGAGAAATACCATTTTCAACACAATACTGAGTAATTATCCGATTGACAAACTCATTTCCTCTATCAGACCTTATTTTCATAATGGTTTGGCTATTTTCATTTTGAACTCTTCTCATCAGCTGAGGTAGTTTCTGCAATGTTTCCTTCTTTTTGCACATAAAGATTGTCCATGTATATCTTGAATAATCATCTACCACCACTAAGGTGTATTTCTTCCCACTTATGCTGGCTGGTTCAACAGGACCAAATAAATCCATATGCAACAAATGTAATAACCTTGTTGAAGAAGGACTAGGTTTCTCTTTGAATGAAGATTTGATCTGCTTTCCCATCTGGCATGCATCACAAACACTTTCCTTCTTGTACACTGAGTTTGGCAATTCTTCCACAAGATGACTCATTGCAAGCTTGTTGATTGTCTTGAAGTTCGGGATGACTCGGCTTCTTTCTTGTGCCACGACCAACTCGATTCGATTTGTGCTCTTTTAACTAACAAACAGTGCTTGGTATGGCAAGAGACCGATTTACCACATACATGTTCTTCTCGCCGGATCCTGGAGCACTATTTCATTTGATTCAAGTATCTTTGATCTCGCACACTCCCATATTGAATCCAACATTATAGTCTTTGTCACAAAGTTGACTTATCTTTGAGCAAGTTAAAGTTGAGTCCTCAAAGATAAGCAACATCGTGATCTCTAATCCATTCATCTTAATGGATCCAGTGCCTTTTATTTCCCCTGGAGCTTCATTTCCTCCAAATATGACTTTTGCACCTCTAATCTCCTTGAATTTTGACAGATTTTTCTTGTTTCATGTCATATGTCTGGAACAGCCACTACCCATGTACTAGATTCCTCGGCACTCAACTATTCCTTGAACCTGCAATCAAGGAAATTAGTTTTTAGGTACCCATGCTTGTCTGGGTCCTGAGGGGTTAGTGTTGTAAGATGATCCAACCAACCTATAGCCAAATGACTTGACTCTAAGAGGTTGCCATCTATTTGTGCCATAATCATAACTCATTTTGGCAAATTGCTTGGGGGTTTTAGGTTTAAACAACTGTCTCTTTTGTCTGTATACTTGTGTGTGTGTTTTAGCAATTGCCTTCTTTGGGTAGTTGTGATGTTTTTGAGTGTAGTGCCTGGGTGCAAATGTGTGCTGATAATAGCTCTTTGCCTTTGTAATGACCTTTGATGAGTTCTATGTCTTTGCCATTTAGGCTTGTATTCCATATGTCTTTGCTGATATTTCACATTATTCCAATCAGCTTGGCTTGAGTAATTTCTACCATTCCCATCATATGTGTTTCTTTGATAACACTACTGGGGTTTTTGGTAGCTCTGTTTATTCTTCACAGAGTACTTTCTATTTGGAGTTTTTTGAGGAACTCACTTTGGATTTCTTCTCATTTGTCATCTCAAAGATACTCAATCGGTCGTTTTCCTTTTCCTTTATATCCAAGGCCAGTTTGATTGTGATTGTGCTTTGGAGTGAATGTGGGTGCAACATTTGGTGTTTTGGATTTTTGAGATGCTTCATTACTTGAATATCCTTTTTCCAAAATCACTCTCGGAGTTTGACTGTGCACAAAGGAATTGAATCCTATGCCTGTCTTATCCCCACACTCTTTTTGGCTCATAATAAGGTCATCCAATGATTTAGATGCCTTTGTAAATGATGCAATCACATTTTTGAGATCATTTTCCCTCTTTTCTATAGCAGCTATCTCTGCTATTAGTTTAGCATTTTCAGCCACCAGCTCTTTGTTCTCATCAGCTATGTGACTCGGAGTACTCAGGTCTTTAGTCAGCTGTGAGTTTTGGCTTTTGAGCTGGTTGTTTTCCTCATTTAATAGTGTTTGTGAGAATTTAATGTGCTCAAGGTCTTTCATCATTTTGCCTAATGAATCATAAAGATCAGTGGGTGATGAAGTGTGTGTGTCACAATCACTATCACTAGAACCGAGTGAGATGAGTTAGAGTGTACCTCATCTTCTTGGTCAGTTGATCTTGTTCTTTAGCCATTAGACAGATCATTACTTCTTCTTCAGAATCACTTGAGTAGTCAGCTTCACTACTCTCTGAGTCTGCTGCTTCATTAGACTTATCAGTCTCAGCAACCAACATAGCCTTTTTTTTTTCCTGTCTTCTTTCTCTGAAGGCTTTTCTTTCTTCTTCATTCCTGTATTTATTGACTACTGGATATGGACAGTCAATAGCGAAGTGTCCTAGTTGTCTGTAGTTCCAACACAGGTTCTCAGCTCTTTGGTCTTTTTTTTTCAGCCCTTGAATTATCAGCTCTCTCATACTCAACCTTTTAATGCTCTGCTCTCTTGGGTGGCCTATCTTCCTTGACTTGGAGGGAGTTGAATGTCTCCTGGAAGATTCACCCTTGTTTCTTTTATAGTTCTTGTTGAAGAACTTGTTGAGTCTTTTAACCATAAGGGCAATCTCCTACTGGTCAATGGCTTCCTTGACCTCAGTTCTCTTCCCATCCTTGACTATAAGTGCAGATGTTTTGGGTACAACTGTCTCCTCTTGATCTTTTCTTCTCTGCCCAAACTCATAAGCTTTTGAGGTCTGAGAATAGCTCATGATTGGATGTTGTTGTGAGGTTCATTGAATGTCTTAGGGCCATGACTTTCATTTCCCATTCAGCTGGGAGGCTCCTCAGAATCTTCAGGCACACTTCCTTCTGTGTATATTCTTTCCGAAGTGCTGATAGCTCATTTGTGATTTGATTAATCTAGCATCCGGTGATCGAGTTTCACTGCAAGCATTTTAAAATTTTCAAATTTCTATACAAAGAATAGACAATTTGTTTTCTTTAATTTGCTCAGATCTTCACAAATTAAAGTTAATTTATCCCAGATTTGTTTTGCAGTTTGGCAAGATTTGAGTTTGTTGAACATTGCTTTGTCCAAGGTTTTGTAGAGTATGTCCTTGGCTACATTGTCCAAGTTGTATCTTTTTCTGTCCTCGTTTGTCCACTCAGTCCTTGGTTTCTCAACCATGGCTGGTCTTGCCTCAGCTACAACTTCTTCTCCTTTAGCTGCAGCTGCTCTCAATACGGTTGTGTTCACTTTCAGTATTTGCAGTGGCCCATCCTTTATCACTATCAACATTTCATCATGTAAAGCAAATAGATGAGCCTGCATACGAATTTTCCAGTCATCAAATTCCTCAATAGTGAACATAGGAATGCGTGTCAGATTTGCTTCCATGATAATAACTTTGCTGAGTAAAAATAACTTTTGAAAGAGAAAGTGTTAAAAGTTTATTTGAAAGATTGGAGATCTAGTTCAGTAACCAGTGCGGAAGGCTCAATGAACCAACTGCTCTGATACCACTTGTAGGTCCCAAGGGGTGTAAGTAAGGTTTAGAAGGGTGGTGGGGTTGAATAAACCTTACCAACTTTTCTATTTTAGGCCTTCTAAAATTATTACAGAGTTAATACACAGCTAAGTCCTTGAGGGACAATTAAGTTAGTTAATCAGCAGAGTTAGCCACTCAACAGACTCGATAGAGCTCTTGATAGAATAACTCAGCTATTTAGTCTAAACCTTAACTTGGATGTGATGAGTTTTTCAGTTGAAGACTTAACACCCTTGAATTTGATTTAACTTCATTTTAACACTTGATTTTAGCACTTAGTTTTTTATCAGTTGGATAGCAAATTATCAGCAGATATGAAATGAGTATGCAGAAATATAAATATGCTGAAATGTAAATCACACAAGTAATTTTTATAGAGGTTCGAAGATGGGGTAATTCTTCTAATCCTCGTTTCTCCAACTCCTAGAGGAATCCACTAAGTAATGATCAATTCACAAAGTGGTTACAAGTCTAGAGACAAGTCTTGATCACGCAGCCGACTTGCTCCTTGGACTCAGTCTGGAGATGCCTTGGTCACACAGCTGGCTTCTCGTCCGACTCAGCTTCTTCACAGGGCAGTTGTCTTGCTACTTCAGCTCACTTTCTCAAGCTTCTTGGATTTGATCACGAACCCCTCCAATAACTTGAGATTGGTTCGACCTTGAACCTTCCTATAATCCTCCTTGGAAAGTAGACCCCTTTTGATTCTTCAAAATTTTCCTATTCAACAGATTGAAGTTGTCTTTCCTTCACAGCTTTGTGTTGGATCGATTTTCTTCGAGATTTAGGCTTGAGGATTTTGCTTGAATATCTTGAGAATATTTTGCAGGTTACAGTTTCAATAATGCTTGTTCGTTCGTGGTTCAGGTAATCAAGGTAACCCTTTCTCAAAGAAGTTCCTCAGCCTTTTATAGTGAACTTTCAAAAATCTGCCCGTTGAAGAGATCGGCTGATTTTCAAAAGTCACTTTTGTTAGTTAGCTTATCTTTTCTTGGTGTTCAGTCTTGAGATGTAGACCTTTCCTCGTATTAAATGAATGTCCAGCTTTTTAGGTTCTGACATGAGGTGCAATACTTCCCATTGGTTTATTCATTTTGCACACTTACGGGACTAAGCACTTTAAGACATGGCAAAGCATGGAAGAATTACTTATTTAAGTAAATTTCTTGGCTTCTGTTCAACTAATTCTTTTCAGTTAACTCCTCTTTGTAGTCATTTGTCTTTTTCCCAAGTGACTTGAATCGCTTCAATCATTTAAGGACTCATCTGTCACTTCAACTTGTGACATGGCTTCTTTGAGTTGACTTAACTGACTCTTCACATGGCTGTACCTCAGCTGTTACATCTTCAGTCGAGTCCTTGGTCCTCTTTCTTGGCCATACTCAGCTGATCCATAGCTTTGAGTCTTCACTTCACTCATTGATTGACTTCTTGTATTTCCAAGCATAGCTGACTTGACTCACTCATTCAAATTTCTATCTATTACAATAAGAATTACAAGGAAAATGGGGTGCCAATCATTCTAATCTAAGTTTTACATGGCATTCATCAAAATATACAAAATAATTTCCCAACAATTAGCCTATCTTTACACTTGCACATCTTGAGTATTAAGCTTCGTTCTTGATTAAACTTTCATTTCAAAGTAGTATACTTCATTTGAGTTGTAATCTTTAATTGGTTCAAATAATCCAAAATAAGAAATCCTAGTTAGTTTTTTGGTAAGAACACTTGGTTGATTCTAGGTGTTGAAGACTTTGGTGCTCTTAATTGTTGTAAGGAGATTGTGGTAATTGTCATATGTGGTGTTGTAAGAAAAGTGTGGTACTCTTCATGGTAAATATTGTAATAGTTTGGTATCTATTAATATACTTTTTTATTTTTGAAATCCATTCGGACATATGGGTGGTAGAGCATTAGGCCCTATGTGGGTTGAAACTCTATAAATCATTGTGTGTTGTTTATATTTCTGCACTTTTACTTCTTCATCATCTTCATATTCATTAAAGAGGGCATAAATAAAAAAACCGGGAAAATCTATTTACCCTCTCCCTCAAGATTTTCGTAGCCACTTGGACTAACTAGTGGTATCAAAGCCAAACTCTTTGGCAAGCTCGTTTAATCTTTGTGAGCAAAGAGGACATCCATAGCTACGATCTGAGTCTGCTGGTTCATTGCACTTGGCTAGCTCAGCAGTCTCAGTAGCCAACATGAACTTCTTCTTTGTTTGTCTTCTTTCTCTAAAGACTCTTTTTTCTTCTTCGTTCCTGTATTTGTTTAGTGGTGCATAGGTGCCGTCAACAGCAAAATGTCCTCATTATATGCAATTCCAACACAGGTTCTCAGCTCTCTGATAAGCTCTCCGTCTCTCTGATTATATGCTCTGATAGTCAGTTTGATGTTCGGCTCTCTTGGGTCGCCTATCCTCCCTTGCTTTGGAAGGTGCTAAATGTCACATGGAGGTCTCTTGCTTGTTTCTTTCGTAGTTCTTGTTAAATAACTTGTTGAATCTTTTATCCATGAGAGTGATTTCCTCCTAGCAATGGTCTTGTTTGGCTCAGCTTTCTTTCATTCGCAGGCCATCAATGCAGTTGTCTTAGGTAAAACTGTCTTCTCCTGTTCTTTCCTCCTTAGCTCAAACTCATAAGCTTTGAGGTATGAGAATAGCTCATGATTTGATGTGTTTGAGAGGTCCATTGAATGTCTTAGGGCCATGACATTCATATCCCATTCAGCTAGGAAGGCTCTTAGAATATTCATGCACATTTCCTTCTGAGTGTATTCTTTCCCAAGAGTTGAAAGCTCATTTGTGATCTCTGTAAATCTAGCATCCAACTGATCCAGACTTTCACCTGCAAGCATTTTGAAAATTTCAAATTTCTAATCCTTAACAAATCAGGGTTAGCTTATCCCAGATTTCTTTTGTTGATTTATAGGACTTGACTTTATTGAACATGGCTTTGCCCAATGTTTTGTAAAGGATATCCTTGGCCACATTATCCAGGTTATATCTCTTTCTATCATCGTTTGTCCATTCACATCGAGGTTTTTCAACTATGGTTGGTCTAGGCTTTGCTGCAGCATCCACTCCTCCATCTTGAGGTGCTCTTCTTATAGAAGTATTAACCTTGAGTATTTGCAGTGGCCTATCTTCTATCACAAACCACATTTCATCGTGTAGGGCTGATAGACGAGCCTGCATATGAATCTTCCAATCAACAAATTCTTCAACAATAAACATGGAATACGAGTTAGATTGGCTTCCATGATAATAACTTTGCTTTTAAATGAAAGACTTTGATAACACAAGTGTTAAAACCTTTGGAAAAAGATTGAGATCTAGTTCAGTAACCAGTGTGAAAGGATCAATAAACCAATCACTATGATACCACTTGTAGGTCCCGAGGATTGTGGTGTAAGGTTTAGAAGGGACGGTCGAGTATATCTTACTAAATTTTCACTTTTAGTCCTTTTAAAAGTAATCAACATAGTTGGCTCAAATCAACTAAGTCCTTGGGGGACAGCTAGGTTGGCTTACTCCATCTTAAGTTACCCACTCAACAGACTTGACTGAGCCATTGATAGTATAACTTGGTTGCGTCAGCTAATACTTTGCTTTTTAGTTGATTTGATTTTACACAACGGATGACTTAACATCCTTAGTTAATTTTTAAGCACATTTTTAACACTTGTCAGCAGATATTAAGAATATGCAAGAAAGTAAATGCTGAAAGTAAATGACACAAGTAGTTTTATAGTGGTTCGAGGATGGGGTAATTCCTCTAATCCACTCTTATCTAACTCCCGGAGGAATCCACTACGTAACAGATCAGGTTACAAAGCAGTTCTTCAGTATAGAGATTGTCTTGATCACATAGCTGGCTTCTCTTGCGTTTCAGCTTCTTCACAAGACAACTGTTTTGCTACTTCAGTTCCCTTCAAGTCTTTGGATTTGTTCACACAACCCTCCAACGAACTTGACACTTCTGATTCGATCTTGAATCTCACTATAACTCCTTCAAATTTGGATAGTAGAACCTTTTTTTGTTCTAGAAACTTGTTCCTCTTCAACTAGTTGAGATAACATTTCCGTCACAGTGAGTGTTGGATTCAGTTACTTCGATTTTAGGCTTGAGGAATTATCTTTCTGAGCTTTGAGAATATTTGCAGGTTTTTTGAATTTTTTGTTCCTTAGATTTGAGTCATACTCTTTTACTTTCAAATGCTTCCTCAGCCTTTTATCGTGCTCATTCAAAAAAAAATCCATTAAAGAGATAGGTTATTTTTAAATTACACATTCTTATTCATTGGCTTGTCTTTTCTTGATTTGCAGCATGTGATGGAGACCCTTCCTCGTATTTAATCAACTCTGCACCTTTTTAGAGCCTGGCGCATGCTTCAGTGCTTCTCTTTGGCTTATTCCTTTTGCACGCTTTTGGGATGAACACTTTAAGACCTTGCAACATGGACATATTACTAAATTAAGCAATAACCCTGACTTCCGTGCAATGGATTTACCTCAGTCGACTTGACTGGGCATCTGTCTTTTCTCCATTGACTTGAGTCTGCTCCAATCATTTCGAAATGACTCAACTATCAATCAACTGATAGTCTAGGCTCTTTATTGACTTGACTGACACTTCAACATCCTTCACTCAACTGTCCTCAGCTAAGAATCCTTCAGTCAAGTCATAGCCTTCCATATTGACCATACTCAGCTGACACATAGCTGGGTCTTCACTCTTGCCTTCAGTTGTCTTCTTTACATCCTTCTACGTAGATGACTCCACTCAGCTCTTTCAATCCTATCTATTACAACATAGAAAATACAAGAAAAATGGGGTGCCAACTTTCTATTTTAAGTTTTACATGGTATTATCAGAATATAACAAATAAATTTCCTAACAATTTCCCTATTTTTGATGATGCCAAAACTTAATTAAAAAATAAATAGCAAACACAATCATTGCAGAATTGATCATAACATTCTTATCCTTTACAAAACTATCAACAAGTATCAAAACTTATATATATACTTAATTGCAACATGTATCATAGCTAAGTTACATAGATATCAGAGCTTATTACAAGGAGTATATAAGAGTAATATTACAAAGAAAACTTATAGCTATTGTTAGGAAATTTACTTGATAGATTTTGATGATACCATGTAAAACTTAAACTAGGAAGTTGGCACCCCATTTTCTTTGTAACTTGTACTATAATAGATATGGCTGAAAAAGGTGAGTCAAGTCAGCTATGTCAAAGTTTACAAGAAGTCAACTGTGGACTGTGTGAAGACTTTGTTGTGTGTCAGCTGAGTAAGGCCATGAAGGATGACAAGGACTCGACTGAAGAAGAGCCAGCTGGTGAACATCTATGTGAAGTGTCAGTCAAGTCAACTTAAGAAGCCAAGTCTACAAGTTGAAATGCCAGTTGAGGTATCCAATGATTGGAGCATACTCAAGTCACATGGGGTAAAAGTAGCAGTCAAGTCAAAACAACTGACTTAGATTCGTTGATTAAAGTGAAGAATATTACTTCATTTAGTAATATGACAAAGTTGCCAGGTCTAAAGTGTTTGGCCCTGAATTGTGCAAAATGAATAAGCCAATGGGAAACACTGCACCTTGTATCACGCACCTGCAATCGCTGAAATGCCATTTATACAAGGAAAGATCAACATCAAGGACTGTAGACCAAGACAAGACAAGCCAATGAACACAAGTGACATTTGAAATTAGCCTATCTCTTCAACAGGCAAAATTTCAAATGGACACTATAAAGGCTAATGAAGTTATTGAGAAGAGGTTACCTTGCACACCAGAGAAATTAAGTAATATTCAAGCATTTAACCTGCAATACTCTCAAAGCTTATCAAGATATTCCTTAAGACTGGAACTCAAAGAAACTCGATCCAACACTCACTGTGAAGGAAAGATAACTTTAAACTGTTGAAGAGGAAAACTTTTGAAGAAAACAATAGGGGTCTACTTTCCAAGTCAGGATTGTAGAAGGGTTCAAGGTCGAACCATTATCAAGGTTTTTGGAGGGCTTCATGATCAAATCCAAGAACTTGAAAAGTGAGCTGAAGTAGCAAGACAGCTGCCCTGTGAAGAAGCTGAGTCATAAGAGAAGCCAGCTGTGTGATCATGGCTGTCTCCAGACTGATATCTGTTATGTAAACTAATCTTTTACATAGTGGATTCCTCCATGAGTTGGAGAGGAGAGGATTAGAATAATTTACCCATCTTCAAACCTCTATAAATAATTGTGTCATTTACTTTCAGCATAATTACTTTCATGCTTATTTCTTTTATATATGTTGTTAGTATTATATTTGCTATCCAACTAATAAATAACTAAGTGCTAAAATCAAATGTTAAAAAAAATCTTAAAATAAAACAAGGGTGTTAAGTCTTCCGCTGTTTAAAACCAAACCATCCAAGTTAAGTAATTGGCTTAAGCAACCGAGTTATACTATCAATAGCTTTATCGAGTCTGTTGATTGGGTAACTTAGTTGAAAGGCCAACTTAGCTGTCCACCAAGGACACAACTATTTGAGTCAACTCTATTGAATAATTTTAAAGGACTAAAAACGAAAATTTGATAAGGTTTATTCAACGCCCCCTTCTAAACCTTACTTCACACCCCTTCTACAAGTGGTATCAGAGCGGTTGGTTCATTGAGCCTTCCACTCTAGTTACTGAACTAGATCTTTATCTTTTCAAAAGATTTTAACACTTGTGTTTTTCAAAGTTTTTCATTTTTTTTGCAAAGTTATTATCATGGAAGCAAATCTAACATGCATTGCTATGTTCACCGTGGAAGAATTTGAGAATTGGGAAATACGCATGCAGGCTCATTTGTTTGCATTACATGATGAAATGTGGTTTGTGATAGAGGATGTGCCACTGCAAATACCTAAAATCAACACAACTGTATGTAGAGAAGCTATAACAAAGAGAGAAGAAGTTGCTGCTGAAGCAAGACCAGCATGGTTGAAAAACCTAGGACTGAGTGGACAAATGATGATAGAAAGAGATACAACCTGGACAATGTGGCCAAAGATATTCTCTACAAGACATTGGACGAAGCCATGTTCAACAAAGTCAAATCTTACAAATCAGCAAAAAAGATCTTGGAACAGTTAACCTTAATTTGTGAATGATCAGAGCAAATTAAGGAAAATAAATTATCCGTTGCTATTCAAAAATTTGAAAACTTTAAAATGTTTGCAGGTGAAACTCTAGATCAACTGAATGCCAGATTTACTAAGTTACAAATGAGCTTTCAGCTCAGGGGAAAGAGTATACACTGAAGGAAATGTGTATGAAGATCTTAAGAAGCCTCCTAGTTGAATGGCAAATGAAGGTTATGGCTCTAAGACATTCAATGAACCTCTCAAAGACATCGAATCATGAGCTATTCTCCGACCTCAATGCATATGAGTTTGAGCTGAGAAGAAAAGAACAAGAGGAGACAGTTGTGCCCAAAACAACTGCATTGATGGCCAATGATGGAAAGAGAGCTGAGCTAAAAGAAGCCATAGACCAGGAGGAGATAGCCCTAATGGTTAAGAGATTCAAGAAGTTCTTCAATAAGAACTATAAAAAGAACAAGGTGAAACCTCCAGAAGAAATTCAGAACCCTCAAAGGAAAGGGAAGATAGGCCTCCCAAGATAGTTGAGCATCAAAGAGCTTATTATCAGAGAGCTGATAATCAAAGGACAGACAAAGCTGACCAGAGAGCTGAGAACCTGTGTTGGAATTGTAGACAACCAAGACATTTTGTTGTTGACTATTTCTATCCACCAGTCAACAAGTACAAAAATGAAGAAGAAAGAAAAGTCTCCAGGGAAAGAAGACATGAAAAGAAGAAAACCATGTTGGGTGCTGAGACTGCTGAGCCAGCCAAGTGCAAAGATGGAGTAGACTCAGATAGTAGTGAATTAGACTACTCAATTGATTCTGAGGAAGGAGCCATGATCTGCCTCATTGTTAAGGAACAAGAAGATGAGTTACACTCTAACTCATCTCATTCTGATTCAAGTGATAGTGACTGTGATACATACACTTCATCACCCATTGATCCTTATGATTCATTAGGCAAAATGATGAAAGATTTTGAACACATAAAATCCTCACACACAATTTTAAATTGAGGAGAACAATCAGCTTAAAAGCCAAAACTCACAGCTGACTAAAGAGTTGAGTATTCTGAGTCACATAGCTGATGAGAATATCAAGCTGAACGCTGAAAATGCCAAGATCATAACAGAGTTAGTTGCTACAGAAAAGAGGGGAAAAGATCTTAAAAAATGTGATTGCCTCATTTACAAAAGCATCCAAATCATTGGATGAACTTATTATGAGCCAAAAAGAATGTGGAGACAAGACAAGACAAGTAATGAAGCATCCTAAAAACCCAAAACACCAAATGTTGCACACATATCCATCCCGAAGCACAATCAAAATCATACTGTCCTTGGATATAAAGGAAAAGGAAAACATCCAGTTGAGTATGCTAAGATGACAATTGAGAAGAAATTCACCCAAGTTCCTCAGCAAACTCCAAACATAAAATACTCTGTGAAAAGTAAACAGAGCTACCAAAAACCCCAAAAATTTCATCAGAGAATATCGATGATGGGAATGGTAGAAAATACCCAAACTATGCTGATTGGAATAATGTGAACCATCAGCAAAGACTTATGGAATACAAGCCAAAATGCCAAAGATCTAAACCTCAACAAAGGTTATTCCAAAGGCAAAAGAGTTTTTATCATCACACATATGCACTTAGGCACTATACTCAGAAATATCACAACTACCCCAAGAAAGTAATTGCTAAAACACACACATACATACAAACAAAAGAGACAACTGTATGATCCTAAAACCCCCCAAGCAATTTGCTAATGTGCACTATGATTATGGCACTGATAGATGGCAACCACTTAGTGTCAGACCATTTGGCTATAGGTTGGTTGGATCATCTTACAACACTAACCCCTCAGGACCCAGACAAATATGAGTACCTAAAAACTGATTTCGTTGATTGCAGGTTCAAGGATCAATTGAATGCCAAGGAACCTGGTATATGGATAGTGGCTGTTCAAGACATATGACAGGAAACAAGAAAAATCTATCAAGATTCAAGGAAATTAGAGGTGCAAAAGATATATCTGGAGGAAATGAAGCTCCAGGGGAGATTAAAGGCACATGATCCATAAAAAAAATGGATTGGAAATCGCAGATGTTGCTTATGTTGAAGGCCTTAACTTTAACCTATTAAGCATCAACAAACTCAGTGACAAAGACTATAATTTAGGATTCAACATGGGAGTGTGCCAGATCAAGGACGCTAAATCAAATGAAATAGTGTCGCAAGGGTCAAGATAAATGAATTAGTATGTGATAGATTGGTCTACTGCTACACCAAGCACATGTCTGCTAGCAAAGAGCACATCCGAATCAAGTTGGTTGTGGCACAAGAGGCTGAGTCACCTGAATTTCAAGACAATCAACAAGCTTGCAAGGAGTCATCTTGTAGAAGGATTGCCAAACTCAGTGTACAAGAAAGAAAGTGTATGTGATGCATGCCAGGTGGGAATCAAATTAAATCTTCATTCAATGATAAGCCAAGTCCTTCTTCAACAAGGATATTCCATCTGTTGCATATAGATCCTTTTGGTCCAGTTGAGCCAGCTAGCATAAGTGGAAGAAAATACACCTTAGCAATGGTAGATGATTATTCAAGATATACATGGACAATCTTCATGTGTTAAAAAAGGGAAACTTTGCAGAAGTTACCTCAGCTGATGAAAAAATTTCAAAATGAGAAGAGTCAAACCATTATAAAAATAAGACCTGATAGGGGAACTGAGTTTGTCAATTGGATAATAACTCAGTATTGTGTTGAAAATGGTATTTCTCATGAATTGTCAGTTGCATGAACTCCACAACAAAATGGAGTAGATGAAAGAAGGAACATAACTCCTAATGAAGCTGCAGGGACCATGTTATCCAAGTCAAGGTTGGGTTACTAAGAGATTTTTTTGGGTGAAGCTATAAATACAACATGCTATACTCAAAATAGATGCATGATTAACAGGCACTTGACCAAGACTCCCTATGAGATTTGGACAGGGAGAAAGCCAAATGTTGGATATTTCAGGATGTTTGGATGTAAATGCTTCATCCATAATAATGACAAAGACAATTTGAAGGCTTTTGATGCTAAAGCAGATGAATGTATCTTTTTGGGATACTCAGCTGAGAGTAAAGTCTATAGAGTGTTGAACAAGAGGACTATGGTCACATAAGATTATATCAATGTGGTTTTTTATGAACCTAATGTGAGTGGAGATGACATTAAAGAGTTAGCTGACAAGCTGAATCAGCCAACTATGCTGAAGAGTCCTTATATTGAAGCTGAAGTGAGAGCACTCAACCCAAATGATGATGAGATAGCTGAATCCCACAGACAACTAGAAGGTCTACAGCTGAATGAAAATGAAAGAGCTGTTCAAAACAACTTAACTGCGAGACGGCTGAATCCAGCTGACTTACTCCAACCTGATGTGAGATGGCTGAGAGACCATCCACCAGAGTTAGTCATTGGATATGTTATAGATGGCATAAGAACCAGATCCAGAGCACAACATGAAACTATGTTCACTTGTTTCATTTCCCAGATAGAGCCTAAAGATGTGTCTCAATGGATGACACACATTGGATTCAAGCCATGCAAGAAGAGTTGAATCAGTTTGAAAGAAACAAAGTAAGGGAATTAGTTCAAAGGCCAACCCATCAAAATGTTATTAGTACAAAATGGGTTTTAGAAACAAAATGAATGAGGAAGGATCTGTTATAAGAAACAAGGCAAGATTGGTAGCCAAAGGGTATTGCCAAGAATAAGGTATAGATTTTGATGAAACAAAGAAAGATCTATTGTGAAAAAGGAATAAGCCAATGGGAAACAGTACACCTTGTGTCAGGCACTTGCAAACGCTGAAATGCCATTAATAGGAGAAAAGATCAACACCACCAGGGTTGCTAGGCCAAGAAAAGACAAGCCAATGAACACAATGTGACATTTGAAATTAGCCTATCTCTTCAACGTGCAAAATTTCAAATGGACACTATAAAAGGCTGAGGAAGCGATTGAGAAAAGGTTACCTAAACCACAATCAAGCAAGCAATATTCAAGCATTTTAAACCTGCAAATTCTCATAGCAATTCCAGATATTCCTCAATCCTGAAACTCAAAAGAACTCGATCCAACACTCACTGTGAAGGAAAGATAACTTCAAACTGTTGAAGAGAAAAACATTTGAAGAAGCAAAGGGGTCTACTTTCCAAGTCAGGATTGTAGAAAGGTTGAAGGTAAAACCCTTATCTAGTTTGTTGGAGGGCTTCATGATCAAATCCAAGAACTTGAGAAGTGAGTCAAAAAGGCGGCAGAAACGCCCCATGAAGAAGAAGTTTGAGTCACAAGAGAAACCAGCTGTGTGATCAAGGTTGTCTCCAGACTGATATCTGCTTTGTAAACTGATCTTTTACATAGTGGATTAGAAGAATTACCCCATCTTCGAACCTCTATAAAACATTTATCATTTACTTTCAGCAAACTTAATTTCCTGCTTATTTACATTATATCTACTGTTAGTATCATATTTGCTATCCAACTGATAAATAACCAAGTGCTAAGAATCAAGTGTTAAAAACAAGCTTAAAATAGAACAAAGGGTGTTAAGTCTTCTATTGTTAAAAACCAAACCAGCCAAGTTAAGTATTTGGCTTAAGCAGCCGAGTTATACTATAAACAGCTCTATAGAGTCTATTGAGTGGGTAACTTAGCTGAAAATCCAACTTAGCTGTCCATCGAGGACACATCTATTTGAGTGAACTCTGTTGAATAATTTTAAAGGACCAAAATCGAAAATTTGGTAAGGTTTATTCAACCCCCTCCTTCTAAACTTTACTTCACACCCCTTGGGACCTAAAGATATCCTTCTCAATCTCGGTTGTTGGGGTAAGGACTTCAGTTTTAGCTGTTGGGGCATGTGCTTTAGGTTCGGCTGCAAGGGCAAGGGCCTTCTTGGACTTGGCTACAGGTTGAGGGGCTTATTTAGCTGCAGCAACTCTCTTTTTCTGGATACGCTTGGGATAGAGCTGGAGCATTTGCAGCTGTGTCTTCTACAGCAGGGTCGGCTGACTCACCCTCACTCGTGTCAGCTTTCCTTCCATGTGCCTTCCTCTGAGCTCCAGAAAGGTTTGCCTTGAACATCTTCTTGTTCGGATGAAAGGGCTTTCCATGTCGTTGGGAAAGTCCTTTCACCTCCATCAAATGGCCAATCACTAGGCCATACCCCAATGAGCATTCAAAAGTTCTATCCTTATTGATGGTCATGTTGTGCAGATTATGGCATGTACGACTGAAAATAAACTTAGCCTAGTTAACCTTTTTCTATTTCATGATAGCCGCCATTGCCACCAGCTTCGTTCGAGACATCTGGTTAAAGCTTAAGAACTTCTTATCCACTCATTTGGACACAACTTCCATCAACTTATGGTAATCATCTTTAATTAGCTCCTTCTTGGTTGTATAGATAGTCTTCACAGCTGACTCAGGCTTGGCTATCTCTCCTTCCAAGCAGCAACTATGTTGATGTACTTCTCAGTGATTTCCTTCAGCCCTTCAGTAGGCAACTAGCAATGCTCAGCAAGGTCAGTAGCAGTAATCTTTAGTTCCTTGCTGTGAACTGATGAGCAAATCTCATCATCATGCACTTTTGGTGTAACATAGAACATTGCAACCTCTTCCAGAAACGTATGGGAGAACTCCTTGGTGATAAAGTTCTTCAGCCCAGGCTTCTCGAGTTTCTCAGTAATTTTCTTCACCAGGGCATCACCAGCACCCTATTTCAGCATACCTTTGAAATCAACTGTGGATCCGGAGTGGATCTTTTTGGACATTTTTATGAAATCATATGTAGCTTCCATTTTTTATGTAGACAACCGGTGGAAAAAGTGTAGAATATCAATTTTAAAAGTACAGTTTTTTGCACTTGTACAGAGAATTTCTTTCTTGTTGAAGACGATGGAGTTTGTGAGGAGACAGAAAAATGAATTTTAGCTTATATTAGACATGAAGGGATGGTTTCTGGAGTTTGAAAAATTGGATTAAAATCGACAGTTAGGATTTAAACTTGAAAACCACATTAATTTCCTCGTATTAAATGCAACAACATTTATATCCAGTCATAGGCTTAATTGTGCAACTTTTTGTTCTCACACCATAATTAAGTTGACGTCATCCTTAAAAACATTCCCGCTCACAGAAAATGATTGCGTTTTGTCACTTAGCTCATAAATAACTCAGTTATCTTCCAAAAGAGACTTGACTGTGCTTCGCTCTTCACATTAGATCACTCAGTTGTCAGCTAACTCGATACAACTAATTTCCCGTCTTGACTATTTCACTTGGCTAAAATGTGAAACTTGCTTGTTTTTCTTTCTCTCTTCCTTGACTCTACTGATTGACTCTTCTGAGTATCCTAACTCAACTCAATTAATCTTACAATCTTGCTTTGTATATGACAACAGATCCTTCCTCATTCATCTTTTTCTGAATACCCAATTTGTACCAATTACATTTTGGTGAGTAGGTCTTTAGACCAATTCCCATACCTTGTTTCTTTCAAACTAATTCAACTATACTTACTTGGCCTGAATCCAATGTGTGTCTTCCTAGGCTTGAGACACATCTTTAGGCTCTATTTGGCAAATAAAACAAGTGAACATAGCTTCATGTTGTACTATGGATCTGGTTCTTATGACATCCCTGACATCTCCTATGATTAACTCTGGTGGATGGTCTCTTAGCCATCTCACATCAGGTTGGAGTAAGTTAGCTGGATTCAGCCGTCTCGCAACTAAGTTGTGTTGAACAACTCATTCATCATCATTCATTTGCATACCTTCCAGTTATATTTGATATTCAGCTATCTCATCATCATTATGGTTGAGTGTTCTTATATTTGCATCAGTGTAGGGACTCTTCTGCATAGTTGATTGATTTTGCTTCTCAGTTAACTAATCAATGTCTTCTCCATTCACATTTGGCTCATCAAATACCACACGAATGGACCCTTCTATGACCATTGTCCTCTTGTTTATCACTCTATAAGCTTTACTCTCAGGTGAGTATCCCAAAAAGATTCCTTCATCAGCTTTGGCATCGAAAGCCTTCAAATTATCCTTGCCATTGTTGTGGATGAACTTACATCCAAATATCTTGAAATATCCAACATTTGGCTTCCTCTCTGTCCATATCTTGTAGGGAGTCTTGGTTAATTGCCTATTTATCATGCATCTATTTTGAGTATAACATGATGTATTTATTGTTTCAGCCTAAAATCTCTTAGGCAATACTACCCCAGCTAACATTGTTCTTGCAGCTTCCTTGAGAGTTATGTTCCTTCTTTCAGCTATTCCATTCTGATGTGGAGTCCTTGCAACTGATAACTCATGAGCAATGTCATTTTCAACATAATACTGAGTTACAATTCCATTGATAAACTCAGTTCCTCTGCCAGACCTTATCTTTATAATGGTTTGGCTCTTTTCATTTTGAACTCTTCTCATCAACTGAGGTAACTTTTGCAGTGTTTTCTTCTTTTTACACATGAAAATTGTCATGTATATCTTGAATAATCGTCCACCACCACTAGGTGTATTTCTTTCCATTGATGCTAGCTGGTTCAACACGACCAAATAAATCCATATGCAACCGATGCAATATCCTTGTTGAAGAAGGACTTGGCTTATCCTTGAAATAGGATTTGATTTACTTTCCCATCTGGCATGCATCACGTATGCTTTCTTTCTTGTATAATGAGCCAGGCAATCCTTTCACAAGATGACTTCTTGCTAGCTTGTTGATTGTCTTGAAATTCAAGTGACTCAGCTTCTTATGCCACAACCAACTAGATTCGACTGTCCTCTTGGCTAGCAGACATGTACTTGGTGTAGCAGTTGACCAATCCACTACATACATGTTCTTTTGTCATGTTTATTGTAGCACTATCTCATTTGTTTCCCATATTGAATCCCACATTTTAGCATTTGTCACAAAGAGTTGACTGATGCTTAATCGATTAAAATTTCGACCTTCAATATATGCAACAACTGTGATCTCTAGTCCATTTTTCTTGATGGATCATGTGCCTTTAATTTCCCCTGGAGCTTCACTTCCTCCAAATATGACTTTTGCACCTTTCATTTCCTTGAATTTTGACATAAGTCTCTTGTTTCTTTTAATATGTCTGGAACAACCATTAACCATGTACCATGTTCCTTGGCACTCAATTGTTCCTTGAACCTGCAATCAAGGAAATTAATTTTTAGGTGACCCATACTTGCCTAGGTCTTGGGGATTTAGTGCTGTAAGATGTTTCAACCAACCTATAATTAGGTGGTCTGACTCTAAGAGGTTGCCATCTATCAGTGCCATAATCATAATGCACATTAGCAAATTGCTTGGGGGTTTTAGGATTATACAACTGTCTCTTTTGTCTGTATGTGTGTGTATTTGTTTGAGCATTTGCTTTTCTAGGGTAATTGTGGAATTTCTATGGGTTGTGACTGGGTGCATGTGCGAGCTGATAATAGCTCTTATGCTTTGGGAAATACCTTTGCTGAGGTTGAGGTCTTTGCCACTTGGGCTTGTATACCATAGTTCTTTGCTGATATTTCACATGGTTATGCCAATCAGCTTGATTAGTATAATTTCTACCATTCTCATCATATGAATTTCTTTGCTGAAATCTCTAGGATATTTGGTAGCCCTAGCTTTCACAGAGTATTTTCTATTTGGAGTCTGCTGATGGATTTTTATAAATTTCTTTTCAGCTGTCCTTTCAGCAAACTCTACTGGCTTCATTTCTTTCCAAAATCACCTTGGGAGCTTGACTATGCACAAACGAATAGAATCCTATGCATGTCTTATCTCCACACTATTTTTGGCTCATTATAAGTTCATCCAATGATTTGGATGCTTTTGTAAATAAGGCAATCACATTTTTAAGATCTTTTTCTCTCTTTTCTATAGCAGCTAACTCTGCTATGATCTTGGCATTTTTATCTTTCAGCTTAGTGTTCTCATCAGCTATGTGACTTAGATTACTCAACTCTTTAGTCAGCTGTGAGTTTTGGCTTTTGTCTTAGGAGCCGGGAGAAGATGAAAGAGCAGATAGTAAACCCCCTTAGAGAAAAATGTATGCCCCTACCTTTCCCTTTTGAGCGCTCGAGCGCATCGATGCTTCTTTTTTTTACTGGGTTGGCTTCATTCTTCTCCGGCAACTTGATCATCTTCCCCAGAGATCTCAGATGAGGCACCCTGGGAGAGCTGTCGACTCCAATCTATCGAGCTTGATTACTACGATAAGTGGATAGCCGGGGAGCTTCTCTCTTAGCTACGATCTTGATTGATTAGCGCTCTAGGCTGGTTATTTTCCTCATTTATAAGTGTGTGTGAGGTTTTAATGTACTCAAAATCTTTCATCATTTTGCCTAATGAATCATAAATATCTGTGGGTGATGAAGTGTGTGTATCATAGTCACTATCACTTGAATCTGAATGAGATGAGTTAGATTGTATCTCATCTTATTATTCTTGTTCTTTGGCCATTAGGCAGATCAAAGACTCTTCCTCTATATCACTTGAGTAGTCAGCTTCACTATTATCTGAGTCTTCTGCTTCTTTGCACTTGGCTAGCTCAGCAGTCTCAACAACAAACATGGCTTTCTTCTTTTCTTGTCTTCTTTCTCTGAAGACTCTTCTTTCTTCTTCGTTCCTATATTTGCTGACTGGTCAATAGGTACAGTCAACAGTAAAATGTCCAGGTTGTCTGCAATTCCAACACATGTTCTCAACTCTCTGATCATCTCTCTAGGCACTCTGATATCAGCTCTCTGATAGTCAGCTCTTTGATGTTCAGCTCCATTAGGTGACATATCCTCTCTTGCTTTCGAAGGTGATGAATGTCTCCTAGAGGTATCTTTCTTGTTTATATTGTAGTTCTTGTTAAAGAACTTGTTCAATCTTTTAACCATGAGAGCGATTTGCTCCTGGTCAATGGTCTCATTTGGCTCAGCTTTCTTTCCTTCGCTTGCCATCAATGCAGCTGTCTTAGGTATAATTGTGTCCACCTGCTCTTTCTTTCTCAGCTCAAACTTATAAGCTTTGAGGTCTGAGAATATCTCATTATTTGATGTTCTTTCCCAAGAGCTGAAATGTCATTAGTGATCTATGTAAATCTGGCATCTAGCTGATCCAGGCTTTCATCTACAAGCATTTTGAAATCTTTAAATTTTTGTACAACAACAGTTAGGTTATTTTCTTATTTTTTTGTTCTGATCCTTCACAAATCAGGGTTAGCTTATCCCAGATATCTTTTGTTGATTTACAAGACTTGACTTTATTGAACATGGCTTTGTCCAATGTTATGTAAAGAATATTCTTAGCTGCATTATACATGTTATATCTCTTTATATCATCGTTTGTCCATTCACATTCCGTTTTTCAACCATGGCTGGTCTAGGCTCTGCTGCAGCATCCTCTCTTCCATCTTAAGGTGCTCTTCTTACATCAGTGTTAACCTTGAGTATTTGCAGTGGCCCATTTGTAAGTCCAAGCGGCTACGATAATCTAGAGGGGGGGTGAATAGATTATCTCCATGTTTTCAATTTCGCCCTCTTTTTCGAACCAAATGCTCAAACACAATAATAAAGGTGCGGAATGTAAACAACACGCGTTGATTTATAGTAGTTCAACCCACCTAGGGCCTAATCTACTACCACTCCAGTATATCCGGGATGGATTTCAAAAAGGAAAAAGAATTTTATTAATTACCAAAATTAATACAAATTCAACTTACAACACCTTGAAGAGCACCACACTCTTCTTCAACACCACCTTTGGAGATTACCACAATCTCCCTTTGAAGATTACCACAATCTTCCTTCAACGGAACCTTGTGAAGATTACCACAATCTTCAACCTTGAAGAATACCAAATTCTTCAACACCTCAATAAGAAGATCACCACAATCTTCTTGCACCTATAACCTAGATCATCCAAGTGTGTTCTTACCACGAGAACACTCACAAGGATATCTTGTGTTTGAATGATAACCAAAAATCAAGATTACAACTCAATAATGAATATTACAATTTGAGTGCAAAGTGTAATCAAGAATAGCCTAGACCTCAAGGATGTGAAAGTGATAAGCTAGGCAAAATTACAACAAGAATAATAACAATGAAGAACAAATATTTGCTTGAAGTGTATCTTGTTGTGTTGTATCTCAATTGTTGTATATGTTGCTCCAAAACTTCCTCTATTTATAGGAGATGATTGATCAATCATAAGCTCCTCTTGGGGATTGAAAATCTACAGAAAAATACAATTAAAATTAAGAATATAGCTGTTAGAAATCAATCCCACATTTTAAGGAAATATGTCTGCTGTCAAACGGTCATATTTTTGCTGTTAAAGCACAGGGCGACCGGTCGCACAGAAATAGAAGTTTGAAACAAAACACAGGAAATTTACACAGGGCGACCGGTCGACGTAGGATTCGACCGGTCGTCCCCCTCATTGCATTTTAAGGAATACGAAGTTCTATTTCAAAGATGAACTTGCAGTGCTGGTCGACCCACAGGCGGCCGGTCGCCCGGCCGAGTCGCCCGATGCACGGTCGACCGCTTGATTTTTCTTCCGTCTCATTTTCTATTTCAAAAATCATCTTCAGGTACGGGTTGCCCTATTGGGCGACCGGTCGACCAAGAGACAGAAATGTTGTCCAATTTTTGTCGAAAATAAAACTCAAGAAATACTCCGAAAATTTAGTAAAAACATTTTAAACCAATCGGGAGTATTTAAACAACATTTAGAAACCTTGTTTTGAAGTAAAAACATATAAACATAAAATCATTAGAAGTGTTGTCCAATTTTATTTAAAGTAAATCTTGAAGAAATACTCCGGAAAATATTAAAATCATTTTAAATCATTAAGGAGTATTTGGACAACAATTAAAAACATTGTTTTGGTGTAAAAATAAAGTCATCAAAATTAAGATAAAAACATGTATCAAACAATCTCCCCCTTTTTGATGATTACAAACCAAAACAATTTTTACACAAAATAGGAGAACAATTTTAGAAATGATTTTCCGGTAAAAACATTTAACCGTTTGGAAGCAACCAAAATTTCCAAAATATAAAAGCAGCCAAGTAAGGGAGTAAAATATATTCAATAATAAGTACAAGCTCCCCCTATCAACAAGCACATCAAGAATAATGTAAAAGCAATTATCCATAGCTAAAAGCTTAGCTTTTACATTTTGTTCAAGAGTTTATAAGCTCCCCCTGTCACAAAACATCATTAGACAATTATATAAGTCCATCAAGAAACAATTGGACTAAAAATAAATCACAACTTATGGCTTTTATGAGCCATAGCTTATAGCTTTTATAACAAGCTTTTATTAGCTTATGTGAGCTAATGAGCTAATTTCTTGTTTCTCCCCCTTTGAAATCATCAAAAAGAATGTTAGGATGATAAAAACATCATTCAAGTTTATCAAAGTGCGCCAACAATACGTTTTATCAACCATGAAAGAATTAAGCTTAGAATCCAAGAGAAAATGAGAGAAATGTATCATAAGAAATCCAAAAGCTCATTTGTTAGCCAAAAACATGATCTCAAAAAGATTTTAAGATTTTTGGAAGCAAGAGACTCATGTAGAAGTTGAAATTTTCATTGTGACATTTCATCGAACACTTTGTGGGCTTGAAAATTAAAAGAAGTTGTATATAGCCTTTGTAAATGATCCAAGCCAAAAAAAATTATACCATCACCAAAAGCAATTTTCAACATATATCCAACAAATAATAGGCATAAACAAAGTAAATTCTCAAGGGTTCAACCCAATTGAGATAATTTAGCCAAAGAGATATCAAGGCATTACCAATGCCATCAAGCAAAAAATTTAAGAGCCATCAAGTAATACATGTTATGCCTCAATACATATAAGACATTACAAATGTCCCAAAAATATCCATCTAAGTAAAATGATCAAAGTATTTCAAATGCATTTAAGCAAAAACTAAAAAGAAGAACTTTTACCATCAAGTACTTCATACCAACATCAAACAATGCTAAATTAGAGTATTTTTACCATCAAATACTTCATCATGATCATGATCATCCACAAGTCATTATCAACTTGCAATTTTAACCCTTTCAAGAAAACAAGCAAATCTCATTAGTGCAATAGAGTTTTACAGAAAGTTCATAAAACTACAAAGCAACATGAACAAGAAAGAAAATGCTAAAAGGTAAAGGGGTGGGGATATCAATCCTCGTCCGAAGAGAAGCAAGTTCCGGGAATAAGATCTTTGATGAATTTCTTCAATTTGCCGATAGACTTTTTCAAACTAGAAAATTCCTTCTTCACAACCCGTAGGTCTTTTCTAAGAGAGGCTACATCTCTAAATGTATCTCTTTCCACTTTGGCCATTCTCTCTTTGAGATTTCAATTTTCAACATCCGACTCGTCTTCATCTTCTTCCTCATTTTCTTCCTCCCTAATTTCTTGTTCATTTCCCACATTTTCTTGTTCATCTTCATTCCCCACATTCTCTTCTTCCTCATCTCTTTGTTCGTCAAACTCACCTCTTCCAATATTTTCAACCTCATGGTCATTAAAGAAATCATCCCGAGGTTGTTGTCGATGTCGGGCACGTCCCCTAGCGGCTTTGGTGGGAACTCGTGGTAAATGTCGTCGAATTCTTACCATTTGTAGAATGTTGGCATTATCAAAGTCATTGTGACGAATTTCGGTATTCATTTCATTTTCTGGGTATCCCGATAAGTATAATAGTTGGCAAATCAAATTTCCCAAGGTATATTTTTTCTTAGTATTCTTTCTTGATTCCGACAAGCAATACACAAAAATTGCCCCATAATTTACTCTTTCTCCTCGAACAATCTTATAGGTGAGAAAGAGTTCAAGATTACTCGGAAGTTTTACTTCTTTTCCACAAACACAATAGGAGCAAATAATAGATATAATCCGATAATTTGGCGGCATTGCCGAGTATGTTTCTTCGGGATACACTCCTAAAATGGTTTTCACCTCATCTAGTGAAACACCGAAAATATTATCATCCCAATGAGTGCAATCCACATTAACCACTCCATCATTCGGCACATTAAAATAATTACAAATATCGGCCAATGTCCATGAAAAATGCCTACCATTAACAAATGTGTGAAGTTCCAACGGATTATCTACCATAGCATCAACAATCCACATATTTGCATAAAAACGTTTTATAAGCTCGTCATCATAATGCAAACACGGATTATCCCAAAGTGAAACCCATCCTTGAATTTCAAAATAAGCCCTAATATCCATAAATTCATCATGAAATGCTAGAAATCGAACCATACGAGTGCACGCAATTTTCTTATCGTTCAATCCAATATTCTCATAATGCTCCTCCGCAAGTTTATTTAGAAATCGAAATTTATTGGCTCTAGAGGGAGGCTCGTAAAGAAGTGATAACTTACTTGAATCCCAATGAATGTTTGATTTTGAAACCCCGGCTCTCAATTCATCAATCTCTTCTTCCGTGAGCCGGTTTGGATTATTTCCTTTTGGAATATCAACTTGTTGGGGGTTGGAGGAAGATTCGCCGCTTTGCTTCCTTCTCCTCTTTTGAGGATTTCGTTCGGTAGAATTTCTTGGAGGTGCCATATATGTAAAATTCTTGCAAAAAGAAGTGGATTAGCAACAAAAATCACAAAGATTGATGAAGAAATGAAGATTGTAGAAGAAGGGGGTGATTGTGCTGCTTGTACGAGGGCTTGAGATTTTCTGGTTCTGTTTCAAATAAACGGGCAGAACGTTTTAACCTTGAAAATTTGCACCTTTGGCGACCGATCGAGGTAGTAGGTGCGACGGTCGGCGTGCGGGCGGCGGCCGCCCCGCCTTGACCGGCCCCAAAGGCAATTTTTCATTCTTCAGGTTTTTTAAAAATTCGATTTTTCACCCCAAAAGTTTTAAAACTTTGCAAAAAGATAATTATGGACCGAGTCCAACAAATATGAGTTTCCAGAAAACACATATACGAGAAAAAAGAGATTAACTGAGTAGTGCCCTTTTTAGGAAAGTTTGCAAAATCATTTAGAGGCACTTAAGGGGTTGAAATGAAATATCTTGAAAGATATGTGCATAAGCATAATATCGAGTTCTAAGAGAAATACGAGTGAACATACCTCGATAGTTTTAAGAAACTTGATGATGAAATAGCCAATGAATATGAGATATAAATCCTATATAATTCTTAAACAAAATTTGCACAAAAGCACAAGTGTAGGCAAGTAATATGAGATATCAAGAAAAATGCTTATGCTATAAAAAAATACATAAGAGATAATAAACCATATAAGTCTAATTAAATGCACAAGAGTTTTAGAAATATCATGCAAGGTCTTCTTTAAAAAAATTTGAAACTCACAAATATATTGAAGACCAAAAAAAATAATGAAAACTCATTTGCAACATGCATACTACAAAATAAAATGCATATTTAAATGGGGAGATACGGTTTACTAATTACGCCATTTCCATGGGTTGTGCAATTCCCATTTTTGATGATATCTTCCCTTTGAGAAGTCACTTTGTTGATGATGACTTCTCTGATTACTCCATTTCCAAGGATTATGTTCTTCCCATTTTTTATTATATCCTCTTCTTGGAAATTGACTTTGTTGAAAATGTTTTCTCCTTCTTTGATCAAATGACGCGGTCATTTGATGTCTTCTTGGCGGTATAACTTTTCTCCGATCATTATTTCACCGGGTACCTAATACAACATTATTTTGTGGTACCCTCAAGTGTTTGGGTCCTTTAGGATTAGCTTTGAGACTTTTAGGTCTCCAAGAATAATTTTGGAGCTATTTCTAGCCCGACAAGAATTAGCCGTATGGCCCTTTTTACCGCAGTAAAAACAAGTAATAATTCTAGGAGCATCATGACCAATATGCATAGTGACTTGATCCTTTTTCATATGATTAACAACATTAGGCTTATGATCAAGTCCTTTATCACAATTATTAATATCAACAATATTGGACATTTTATTGGTACTCAAGTTTGATTTTGACAAATCATTTTTCATGCAATTCATATTCTCAACAAGAGTGTTGGGAAATTATTTTGTAGATTTTGAGGAATGCCATGTAAAACTTAGAATAGGATGTTGGCACCCCATTTTTCTTGTAAATGATTGAGTTAAGTCGACTATGCCTCTAAGATCGGAGACGAGGAAGGAAAACTCGGAGGCGGTGAGTATGGCAAAGAAGAGAAGACGGGAACTCGATCAAGATGCGGTGAGATGCGGTGAGTAAAATATCGATCAAGTCAACTCAAGATAGCCAAGTCTCAAGTTGAAGTGCAGAAGAGTCATCCAATGATTGGAAGCGACTCTAAGTCACCTGGGAAGGCAAGGAAATGCGATCAAGTCGAGATAATCGAAAGAGATCCGTTGTACGTAAATCAAGAGAATTACTTAAACAAGTAATACCTCCATACTACCTTTCTTGAAGTGCTCGGTTCGAAGCGTGCAAAAGGAATAAACCAATGGGAAGCTCTACACCATGTCAGAACTCTAAAAAGCTGAAGAATTGTTCATACGAGGAAACGTAAATTTCAAGGACTACAACAAGACAAGCCAACGACCACAAGTGTCTTTTGAAAATAAGCCTATCTCTTCAACGGACAAATTTCAAAAGAACACTATAAAAGGCTGAGGAGTTTATTTGAGAAAAGGTTACCTTGACAACTGAACCACGAACATTCAAGCAAATATTTGAATGTTGAACCTAAAAACATTCTCAAGTCATTCAAGATCAATCCTCAAGCCTACACTACGAAGAAAATCAATCCAACACTCACCTGTGAAGGAAAGATAACTTCAATCAGTTGAAGACGAAACTTTTGAAGAATCAAGGGGTCTACATTCCACGGAGGATTGTAGGAAGGTTCAAGGTCGAACCAGTCTCAAGTTTTTGGAGGGCTTCGTGATCAAATCCAAGAAGCTTGAGCAAGTGGGTTGTAGTAGCAAGGCAACTGCCCTGTGAAGAAGCTGAGTCGCACGAGAAAGAAACCGGTGAGTGACCAAGGCATCTCAAACCGAGTCCCAAAGGATCAAGTTGTGTGATCAAGACTTGTATCGGGACCGTTAACCACTCAGATATCTTGATCAATACTTAGTGGATTCCTCCAGGAGTTGGAGAAGAGAGGAGTATAAGAATTACCCCATCTTGAACCTCTATAAAATCCTATTGTGTTATTTACATTTCAAAGACTTTAAATTCTGCACCTTATTGTTATATCTCTTTGATAAATTTGCTATCCAATTGATAATCAATCTGTGTGCTAAAACCAAGTATTAAAACAAACTTAACCAAATTCTAGGGTGTTAAGTCTTCCCGAAAACAAATCACGGTCGAGTTAAGTCTTTCGTCAAAACAATTTGAGTTATTCTATCAACGGCTCAATGAGTCCGTTGAGTGACTAACTCTATTTGATTAACTAACTTAGATCCATCAAGGACTGTTTGTGAAGTATTAACTCGAATATTTAAAATGACTAAATTAAAAAGTTGGTAAGGTTTATTCCACCCCCATTCTAAACCTTACACTCACACCCCTTGGGACCTACAAGTGGTATCGGAGCGGTTGGTTCATTGAGCCTTCCATGACCAGTTCTTGAACTAGATCTCCAAATTTTTCAAAGTCTGTTTTAGTACTTAAGCTTTCAAAACTCTTTTTATCATCAAAAGTTATTATCATTGAAGCAAATTTGACATGTATCCCTATGTTCACAATTGAAGAATTTGATGATTGGAAAATTCGTATACAGGCTCATCTATCAGCATTACATGATGAGATGTGGATAGTGATAGAGGATGAGCCACTGCAAATTTTAAAAGTGAACACAGTTGTAAGGAGAGTTGCAGCTGAAGGTGAAGAGGATGCTGCTCCCAGACGAGTCATGGTTGAAAAACCAAGAGCTGAATGGACAAATGATGACAGAAAAAGATATAACTTGGACAATGTGGCCAAGGACATTCTTTACAAAACCCTGGACAAAGTTATGTTCAACAAAGTCAAATCATGCAAAACGGCTAAAGAAATCTGGGATAAGCTAACATTGATTTGTGAAGGCTCAGAGCAAATCAAGGAAAATAAACTATCGGTTGCTATACAGAAATTTGAGAATTTCAAAATGATCGCATGAGAGACCTTGGATCAACTGGATGCTCGGTTCACAGAAATTACTAATGAGCTATCTGCACTTGGAAAAGAATATACACAGAAGGAAATGTGTATGAAGATTCTAAGAAGTCTCCCAACTGAGTGGGATATGAAAGTCATGGCAATAGAAACTCCATGGACCTATCAAAGACATCCGGCCATGAGTTATTCTCGGATCTCAAAGCCTACGAATTTGAGTGAGAAGAAAAGACCAAGAGGAGGCATTTGTGCCCAAAACAATTTGCTTCTAATTGTTAAGGATGGCACAGAGCCGAGGTCAAAGAAGTCATTGACCAGAGGAAATAGCCGTGATGGCTAAAAGGTTTTAACAAGTTCTTCAATAAGAACTACAAAGAGGCAAGGGCGAATCCTCGAGAAGACACTCGGCTCCCTCCAAGTCAAGGGAAGATAGGCCAACCAAGAGAACAGAGCATCAAAAGATGAATATCAAAGGGCCGACAATCCAAGAATGGAAAGAGTGATCAAAAGGTTGAAAATATATCTTTGGAACCGTAGGCAACCAGGTCACTATGCCATTGATTGCCCATATCCTGTAGTCAACAAATACAGGAATGAAGAAGAAAGAAAGGTCTTGAGAGAAAGAAGATAAGAAAAGAAAAAGGCAATGTTGGCCGCAGAGATCGCGAGACGCCAAGTCAAGAGACATATTTGATTGAGAGTAGTGAAGCCGACTACTCAAGTGACTCTGAAGAAGAAGCCTTGATCTTTTTGATGGCCAAGGAACAAGACCAACCTGACCAAGAAGATGAGGTACACTCTACCTCATCAAACTCAGATTCTAGTGATAGTGAATGTGACACACACACTTCATCACCCACTGATCTTTATGATTCATTAGGCAAAATGATGAAAGATTTTGAACACATTAAATCCTCACACACACTACTAAATGAGGAAAACGGCCTACTCAAGAGCCAAAACTCACGGTGACTAAGGAGCTGAGTACTCTATAAAAGAAACAGAGCTACCAAAAACCCTAGAAGTTCTATAAAAGAAACACATATGATGGGAATGGTAGAAAATACCCAAGCCAAGCTGATTGGAATAATGTGAACTATCAGCAAAGACCTATGGAATATAAGCCCAAATGGCAAAGGCCTAGAACTCAAAGAAAGGCCATTCCAAAGGTATAAGAGCTTTCAAAGACACACATATGCACCTAGGCACTACACTCGGAGACATCACAACTACCCAAAGAAGGCAATTGGTAAAACACATACACGGACATACGGACAAAAAGAGACAATTTGTATGAACCTAGAACTCCTAAGCAATTTGCCAAAATTAATTATGATTATGGGACTAATAGATGGCAACCCCTTAGAGTCAAATCATTTGGCTATAGGTTGGTTGGATCATCTTACAATACTAACCTCTCGGGACCGGACAAGTATGGGTACCTAAAACTTAATTTCCTTGATTGCGGGTTCAAGGAACAGTGAGTGCCAATGAACCTGGTACATGGATAGTGGTCATTTCCGGACACATGACAAGTAAACAAGAAAAATCTGTCAAAATTCAAGGAAGTCGAGTGTGCAAAAGTCATATTTGGAGGAAATGAAGCTCGGGAGAAATAAGAGGCATTGGATCCATCAAGAAAAATGGATTAGAAATCACGGATGTTGCATATGTTGAAGGACTCAACTTCAACTTGCTAAGCATCACCAACTCGCGTGACAAGGGTTATAATGTTGGATTTAACATGGGTATATGCCAAATCAAGGATCTTGAATCAAATGAAGTTGTGTTGCAAGGATGCAAATAAAAGAACATGTATGTCGTGGATTGGTCAATCGCAACACCCATCACCGATCTATTAGCAAAGAGAAAAAGTGAATCAAGTTGGTTGTGGCACAAGCGTTTCGAGTCACCTGAATTTCAAAAACGATTAACAAGCTTGCGAAGCAATCTTGTGGAAGGACTTCCGGACTCGATTATACAAGAAGGAGAGTATATGTGACGCATGTCGAAGGAAAACAAATCAAATCATCATTCAAAGAAAATACATGTCCATCTTCAACTAGAATATTGCATTTGCTACATATGGATCTATTTGGTCCGATTGAACCAACTAGCATAAGTGGAAAGAAATACACCTTGGTGGTAGTAGATGACTATTCAAGATATACATGGACAATATTCATGTGTAAGAAGAAAGAAACTCTCGAAACTACCCACGGTGATGAAGAGGATTCAAAATGAGAAAAGCCAAACCATTATCAAAATAAGATCTGAGAGGAACCGAGTTTTTGTCAATGGTATAATAACTCGATATTGTATAGAAAATGGTATTGGTCATGAATTGTCTGCGCAAGGACTCCACGTGAGAATGGAGTTGCGAGAAAGAAGGAATAGAACTCTCAAAGAAGCGGCAAGGACCATGTTAGCTAAAGCGGGGCTACCTAAAAGATTTTTGGGTCAAGCAATAAACACAAAGATGCTATACTCAAAATAGATGCATGATAAGCAGACGGTGACAAAGACTCCTATGAGATTTGGGGGGGAGAAAGCCAAGTGTTACATATTTTAGAATATTTGGATGCAAATGTTTCATCCATAATAATGGCAAAGATAATTTAAAGGCTTTTGATGCTAAAGTCGATGAAGGTATTTTCTTGGGATACTCGGTGAAAGCAAAGCCTGAGTACTCAACAAGAGGACTATGGTTACGAGAGGAATCCATTCATGTGGTGTTTGATGAGCCAAATGTAAATGGAGAAGACATTGAAGAGTCGGCTAATAAGTGAATCAATCAACCATGAGAAGAGTCCATATCTTTCAAGTCAAGCCGGAATTATAAACCCAGGATGAAGATGAGATAGCCGAGTCTCAAAAACAGTGGAAAATCTGCATGCTAAGTGATGACGAGAGAGCTGATCAAAGCAACTTAGCCGCAAGACGATCAATCACCTAACTTACTCCAACCCGATATAAGATGGCTGAGAGACCATCCACCAGAACTGGTCATTGGAGATGTAAGAGAAGGTGTCAAAACAAGATCCAGAACTTAACAAGAAGCAATGTTCACCTGTTTCATCTCACAAATAGAGCCTAAAGATGTGTCACAAGCACTGGATGACACACATTGGATTCAAGCCATGCAAGAAGAGCTGAATCAGTTTGAAAGAAATAAAGTGTGGGAACTGGTTCAAAGACCTACCCATCAAAATGTTATTGGCACTAAATGGGTATTCAGAAACAAGATGAATGTGGGAGGTTATGTGGTAAGAAACAAAGCAAGATTGGTAGCCAAAGGATATTGCCAAGAAGAAGGAATAGATTTTGATGAAACTTTTGCTCATGTGGCAAGATTGGAAGACATAAGGATGTTTCTTGCCTATGAAGCTCACAAGAACTTTATTGTATATCAAATGGATGTAAAGAGTGCATTCCTTAATGGTTTATTGGAAGAAGAAGTATATGTTGAACAACCTCCAGGATTTGAGTAGAAGATTCTTGGAGATAAGGTATACAAACTCAAGAAAGCTCTATATGGATTGAAACAGGCACCCAGAGCATGGTATGACACATTATCACAATTCCGATCGAGAATGGATTCACAAAAGGAAAAGTGGATAGAACACTCTTCTTAATTCAAGACAAGAAGAGCATTCTCGCTTGTTCAAATATATGTGGATGACATCATTTTTGGATCCACAAACAAAGAGTTGTGTGATAAATTTTCAAACCTCATGCAAAGCAAATTTGAAATGAGCATGATGGGAAAGTCGACATTCTTCCTTAGACTCCAAGTGAAACAGTGAAGGATGGAACCTTCATAAGTCGGACAAAATACACCGAGAGATTTAATGAAGAAATTTGGTATGGAAGAGAAGTCTTCCGTGAAAATACCAATGAATACATCATCAAAATGGATATGGATGCGGACGGCGGCAAGCTCGTAGATCAAACAAGATCTGAGCACTTATTGGATCATTGCTCTATCTCACAAGCGGGCCGGACATCACCTTTGTTGTAGGTGTATGTGCAAGATTTCAATCTGCTCCAAAAGAAAGCCACATGATGCAGCCAAGAGAATCTTGAGATATGTGAAAGGAAGCAAGAAGTTGGCTTATGGTATCCAAAGGAAGGTGGATTCAAGCTAATTGGTTACTCGACTCGACTATCTTTGGATGTAGAGTTGACAGGAAGAGTACCTCGAGGCACATGTCAAATGCTTGGAAATAGGCTAATTTCTGGTTTAGCAAGAAGCAAAATTCAATAGCTACCTCCACGGTGAAGGCAGAATACATAGATGCGGCAATTTGTTGTGCCCAAGTCTTATGGATGAGACAAAGTGAGAGACTATGAAGTTGAAGAAAAGGAAATTCCAATCATGTGTGATAACACAAGTGCAATTGCAATCACTCAAAATCTGTGTTGCACTCAAGAACAAAGCATATCGATGTCGATATCACTTCATAAGAGATCATGTTGAAAAGAAGGACATCACCTTGGAATATATTTCAACCGATAAAAAGCAGGTTGGCGACATATTCACAAAACCATTAAGTGAGTCAAGATTTGAAGAACTCAAGCATGAGTTAGGGTTAATTGAGCTGAGTTGACACTCAGAAGACTCAAAGAAAAGAAATGAAACACGAAAAGGGAAAAAGAGCTGAACTCTCAAATCAGCTAAGTGAATTAGCCGTATCAGAAAGACAGTTGTACCGAATTAGCTGACAGCCGAGTATTTACATGCGAGGAAAGAAGAGTTATATCAGCTAAGGGGCAAGCTGAGTCATTTATGAGCAAAGTAACAAAAACAACGCAGTCGTTTTTACTAAGCGGGAATGTTTTTAAGAATGACGTCAGCATAATTATAACGTGTATAGGCAAAAGCTGCACACCAAGCTTATGATTGGATATAAATGCTGCCGCATTAAATACGAGACATTAAATGCAAATTGGCGTGCAAGATCTAAGCCGTTGATTTTGATCACATTTCAAAAACCACCCGCATGTCCTTTCATGAACCATACTTAAACCATTTTCGTTCGTTTCTCTCACACTTTACCAAAAACTGTTCATCTCTCTCTCGAAAGCAAAAGCAAAATTTTCTCTCAAAACCCTTTCAATCCTCAGATCACTTTCTAAAGTTTCATTTGGTAAAATAATGAGAAATGGCATCCACTCATGATTTTGTCAAGCTAGGAAAGCAAATCCACACGGGTCTCTGTGTGGATTTCGATGGTATGGTGAAACAGGGTCCGACGACACCCTAGTGAAGAAGATTCTTTGAGAAATTGGAAACGTCTGGGCTAAAACCGTTTCTGACATTGGAGTTTCCGATGACCTATGTGGAAGAGGTCGCACAGTTCTACGTGAACGCTGAGGTTCACGATGAGGGAATCAAGTCCTCTGTTCATGGAAAGGAGTTCATCATTACGCCAAGGATTTGGCGTAACCTTTATTTTTCTGGCGGAAGGAATGTTGGAAATCAATGAAGGCGATGTTGACTGACTCTTTGCTTGGAAGGAAGTAGCCAAGTTTGACTATCTTTGAGAAAGTAGTCTACTGACTAATAAGAGGCTCTTTGAAGGAGGACTACCAAAAATTGTTGGACATTGTTGCCAAATGCATAGACATCAAATTTTGGCTTTGACGGTATCCAAAGCAAAGTTTATCGTAATGGCCGCGATCATTGAAGAATCGAAAGTGAACTGGGCTGAGTTTGTCTGGCGCAGACTGCGCGAGAATGTTGGGAACAAATCCTTCAAGGAGGATGGAACGTTTGGAGGTTCCTAGGATACGGCCTGGTGATTGGCGGCTAATGGAGATAAAAGGAGTCCTCTTCGACATGGAAAGGCGTTCCATGTAAACAAGAGAATGTTCAGATCAAACCTCTCTGGCGCACAGAAGAAAGCCTATGCTAAGAGAGCGTCACGATTGAGGGGAATCGGTGACCCTCAAGATACTGATTGTTTCCCCTCCTCCAAAGAAAAAGGTTTGCTCATTGCTAAGCTAAGAAGATGTTGCTCTGCGGCAAAGAAAGAAAAAGAAATATGCTCCCGCCCTGCAGCCGAGTCACCGCCCCCCCGCAGCCGTGTCTCCTACCCCTGCAGCCCGCAGATGGAGAACGAACCCTTAATCCCTTCTCCGGTGATCAAGAAGAAGATGATCGCACAACAACAAGGAAGGTAGCTACCTCTAAGACATTTGCGAAGGCATTCACCTTCAATGAACCGGAGGAAGTGGAGCGGATATCCCTTTGGTAAAAACAAAGAGAAGAAGAAGACTTTCCAAGCTCTCCAAGCTTGAGAAGACAATCGAGTCTCACTCACTCGGTGGAAAAGATAGAGACTCTTTGGAGAAATAGAGTCTCCGTGATTGATTGATGAAACAGCCAAGTCCGAGGCCGATCGCCAGAGAGGCAACTCAAGACCCAGTTGTAGATAGAACAGCGAGGAACAAAAGAATGGATGAGGCAACCGAATCACTGTTGTTGATGTGGTTGTTTCTCCACCATGAATGAGAGGCCATGAGGATGTCGGCGGCAAGAATGCTACCCATAATCCCCTGGAAACGAGGGCGGCAAAGAGAATAAAGAAGACGATATAATCATGTACTCTCCATTGTATCCAGGCATCCAAAATCATCTGCGAGAGTGGAGAAAATGGAAGTTCGAGCCTATCCAGAGTACAGTTTGAAAATCCGAGTTCATTCTTTGAGGAAGAAGAACTCTTGAGGTTTCTTGAGGTGGACACGATCTTTGCAAGCCCTTGGTGAGGATAATTGCATCAATAAACCGCAGATTCGAAAAAGAAAATGAACGGGCTAAAGCAAATGAGACGCAGAGGCACGTGAGAAGGCCAACATCTTCCCTCTCACTGGCACCACCGATCATACACACCCTCACCTTGATGTCCTATCAGAAAGTGATGAGGATCTCGGACCCTATTCGCCACGAAGAGTTGCAAATGCAGCAAGCAATGTAAGAGTCCGAATCCTTCATGAGCAAACAATGATGGAGGGACCAGGAGAGTCCTCCAAATCACAGCTGGAATTAGACCCAATAGGAGTGATGCAACATATTGCCACTTTCGTTGCTGCCACCACTTCCCACTCATTCGAGAGGAAGGTATTAAGGGAAATGGCGATGGCGGGAGTGTGGGGACCCGGTCAAGCCAACCCCTAATGAAGGTGTCTTACCACCGCCCCAACTGAATACTCGGTGGGAACAGTGAGTCCGGAGATGAGTGACCCCATTCCAAGTCACTCACCGGTATGGTATGCGAGGGGGAAATTCCCTCCACCGCAGCAAGGTCGAGGTTCTGCGGTGACTCCACAATGAATCTAGGAGGCGAAGTGGAGAAGGATCAATCACGAATACACAACAAGTTGTCATCGATGAGGCTCGGCGGTTGCCAGATGTCTCGGTGAAGTGCCAAACTACTCTGCAGGCTAATGACGCGCGATGCGATCGAGGCACGGGAAGGAACGCGCCCGGGAGTTAATACTGGCGATGAAAGTGCAATCCATGGAGTTGAGACTCCAATGGATGCCACCTCGAAGACCCCAAGACAATGCAGACATCGCCGAAAGGGATATCAGGCCTCATTGATTGAGACTGCGCAGGAGGTAATGAAGGCCAACGGGAGGTTGAGACTTCCGGGGTAGAGAAATCAAGCTGAGAACATCCCTCCCGCTATCATTGATCCATCGAAAAGGAGATAAGTGCTCTTCACGATTCCCAGGATAATCTGATGTAACCTTTTCGGGATCGGAAGGAGACGATGAAGCCGAGTCATACCCGTGGATCGATCCCAAAGACTTAGCTGAGGATGTTCCAACCACGAGTAAGTCTGACCTCAAGACTACTCGCCAAACTTTCACCTTTGATGTTGAGCCACCCATGGAAATCTCATCATCGTCCGATGGCGCTTCTGATAAGGTCGAGGACCAGTCAACTCATTTGAAAAACCAATTTGAGACCGCGAAGTTTGTTGAGACAATTTGAGGCTCGGCAAGCTAGGTCGACTTCACAATGACCCCCAAAAGAGTCCACCGCTCGGGCTCCCCAAGCCGCAGCAAGTTCGACTCCACAAGGAACTTCACGAGCATCGCTTATAATTGAACAAATTCCGGTTGCACCTGATGATTCTTTCATAGAATCATTTCCCTTCTCTCTGTAGGTACATGACCTCCCTGAAGAGTCAGCTAGAGATCGCGAGCGCTTCCACAGACCTGATCCTGTCATTCCATCAGACACCATTGTTCCAACTAACTTTGACTTTGACTCTGCTTGGTCGTCACCGCAGCAGAGGAAGGAAGCACGGTGAAGTTCGGGAGGTGTTCAAAGCCCTATTTTTGAGATTGAACGGATGGAGAGGCACAGGCCTCGCTGGACATGAGGTCGGATAACAGTGGACGCCAACCTCATCTTGATTTAAGAGGCATCATAGTCGGGATCCGGAGTGGTGGCAACAAAGAAGAAACAATGCGTGTGGAACAAGCTCGATATTTGAACATTGTTCAACAAGTTGTTGTCCGGCGAAATGAGAATATCGATGCAAAGATAAAATTACAAGCACATTAAACAAATGCATGTATCTCATACTACTACGAGAGATAAAACTGTTGTGTGAACATAATAAAAATGAGCTCCTACGTGTGGAAGAGAATATGGATCGAAAATTCAGTCTCCTCATGGCTGAGATGAAGTTGGTAGCAGCTGAATCCAATGCCACTCGCTCTGAGTTTCGTGCAGCTTACTCTGCAGCAGATTCGAAGCAGAACTCAACTATCAGCAGACTCGACTTCTTGCTTGCTAGCTTGTTTCCAGGGGTTCCTCTCTCCTTTGATGATGCCAAAAAGGGGGAAGAGGAATACCTAAAGGCACTGAAGGGATCTGAAGCTGAGAAAGAGAAAGCAGCTGTGAAGGGAAAGACAGTTGAGGCAGTAATAAGAGAGAAGAAAGGGAAATCTGTTGAGGGGGAAGGCTCAAAAGATGTGACCTTGATGATTTCAAAAACCCCCCAACAAGGTCTTGTCACAGCTGATATTATCAGCAAACTCCCGGTGACTCTGCCACTCCAACACTCTGCTGTACCAATGACTAAAAAGAGAAAGACAGTCGAAGCAGGGATGAAGGAAGTGGAAGGAAGAAGCAGTGTGGAGGAAGAGGCAGAGGAAGAAGGCCCCAGTACAATACACGCCCAGAGGCAGCGGAGGAAGAAGCGATGATGGATGGGAAGAGGTTTCGGACCAGAACTCGCCCAAAAACATTGAGTACATAGATCCAGGCAAGAAAGGAGGGATCTATTGGGCTGGATTTGACAAAGTAGCCAATCTGCAAGTGGCTAAGAACAATGCTGAGTATGTGAAGAGAATTGAAGAAGAAAATAAAAGACAAACTCAGCTATGGGAGGAAAGGCAAGAAAGACTAAGAAGAGATGAAGTGCCGGAAGGCGTATGAGAAAAAAAAAGAAAATTTGAAGATGAGAAGAAAAGGAAAAGGTCGAGAAGATGACAGAGTCAAGAAGATAAAAAGAAGGAAGAATGAAGGAGATGAAGTGTTGTTGTCCACCCCTTCATGTATTTTACTATGTAAATACACTTTATGTAAGTCTTCTGTACATTGAATAAAATTATGCAATTTCTGTATGGGACTAGATATAGAACAGCATGGTTAGTCTAAGCTCCGTTTAAGCTCTGATACATTTTTTTTGGACTTAAGCTCTGATACACTCTGTAAATAGCTATGTAAAGAACAATGATGTTATGATCAATAAAAGATCGATTCTAAACATACATTCTGTGGTTCTACATTTGTCTGTATGTATCTTTGTTGTTAAATAATTGTATGGATGTTTTAAGTTTTGGCATCATCAAAAAGGGAGAAATTGTTGGGAAATTATTTTGTAGATTTTAATGAATGCCATGTAAAACTTAGAATAGGATGTTGGCACCCCATTTTTTCTTGTAAACTGCATTGTAATAGATAGGGTTGGTCGAGCTGAGTTAAGTCAGCTATGCCTAAGCATGCAAGAAGACAAACGGAGACTGAGAAGGAAAACTCCATCATGAGGCAAATTTGAGTATGGCAAAGAAGAGAAGACGGAACTCGATCAAGATGCAGATGAGATGCGGTGAGTAAAGTATCGATCAAGTCAACTCAAGATAGCCAAGTCTCAAGTTGAAGTGAGAAGAGTCATCCCATGATTGGAAGTCGACTCTAAGTCACCGGGAAGGCAAGGAAATGCGGTCAAGTCGAGATAACTGAAAGAGATCCATTGCACAGAAATCAAGAGAATTACTTAAACAAGTAATACCTCCATACTACCTTTCTTGAAGTGCTTAGTTCCAGAAGCGTGCAAAAGGAATAAACCAATGGGAAGCTCTGCACCATGTCAGAACTCTAAAAAGCTGAAGAATTGTTCATACGAGGAAACGTAAATTTCAAGGACTGCAACAAGGCAAGCCAACGACCACAAGTGTCTTTTAAAAATAAGCCTATCTCTTCAACGGGCAAATTTTCGAAAGAACACTATAAAAGGCTGAGGAGTTTATTTGAGAAAAGGTTACCTTGACAACCTGAACCACGAACATTCAAGCCAATATTTGAACTGTAACCTAAAAACATTCTCAAGTAATTCAAGATCAATCCTCAAGCCTACACTACGAAGAAAATCAATCCAACACTCACCTGTGAAGGAAAGATAACTTCAATCAGTTGAAGAGGAAACTTTTGAAGAATTAAGGGGTCTACATTCCACGGAGGATTGTAGGAAGGTTCAAGGTCGAACCAGTCTCAATTTTTGGAGGGTTTCGTGATCAAATCCAAGAAGTTTGAGCAAGTGGGTTGTAGTAGCAAGGTGTAGGTCCCAAGGGGTGTAAGTGTAAGGTTTAGAATGGGGGGTTGAATAAACCTTACTAAATTTTCGATTTAGTCCTTTTAAATATACGAGTTGATTCTACACAGTGTGTCCTTGATGGACGATCAATTTAGTCAATCAAGAGAGTTAGTCTCTCAAAGACTCAATCGAGAAATTTGTTGATGGAATAACTCAGTTGTTGATTCTAAATTAACTCAATCGTGGTTTTGTTTTTTGGAAGACTTAACACCCTTAAGTTTGATTAAGCAAGAGTTTAGTGCTAGGTTTAGTACTAGTATTATCAAGTGGATAGCAAATTTATACAGATATAAGCGAGTTAAAAATGCGGGAATTAAAGTCTTTGAAATGTAAATGACACAATAAAATTTTTATAGAGGTTCGAAGATGGGGTAATTCTTCTACTCCTCTCTTCTCCAACTCTGGAGGAATCCACTAAGTAATGATCAGTTTACAAAGTGGTAACAGTCCAGATACAAGTCTTGATCACACGGTGACTTGATCCTTTGGGACTCGATCAGGAGACGCCTTGATCACTCGGTGGCTTCTCTTACGACTCGCCTTCTTCACAGGGTTTTGCTTTTACTACTACTGACTCACTTGCTCAAGATCTTTGGATTTGATCACGAAGCCCTCCAAAAGCTTAAGACTTGGTTCGACCATGAACCTTCCTACAATCCTTCGTGGAATGTAGACCCCTTTTCTTCGTAAGTTTCCTCTTCAACTCGATTGAAGTTCTCTTTCCTTCACAGGTGAGTGTTGGATTGATGTACTTCGTGAATGTAGGTTTGAGGATTAATCTTGAATGATTTGAGAGTATTTCGGTTATAGTTTAATTGATTTCTTGAATGTTCGTGGTTCGGGTAACCTTCTCTCGAGTCATTCCTCGGCCTTTTATAGTGATCTTTCAAAAATTTGCCCATTGAAGAGATGGGCTTATTTTTGAAAGTCACTTTGCGATCGTTGGCTTGTCTTGTTGCGATCCTTGGAATTGCCATTTCCTCGTATGAATTGTTCTTTCACCTTTTCGAGTTCGACACGATGTAGTGCTTCCCATTGGTTCATTCCTTTTGCACGCTTAAGGGATCGAGCACTCCGAGAAAGGTGGTATGGAGATATTACTTGTTTAAGTAAATCTCTTGATTTACGGCAACGGATCTTTTACGATTATCTCGACTTGATCGCATTTCCTTGCTTTCCCAGGTGACTTATAGTCGCTTCCAATCATTGGATGACTCTTCGTCACTTTAACTTGAGACTTGGCTTTTCTCGAGTTGACTTGACCGATACTCCACTTGGCCGCATCTCACCGCTTCTTTAGTAGAGTTCCCGTCTACTCTTCTTTGCCATACTCATTGTCTCACAGCAGAGTCTTCCTTCCGATCTTGATTGTTTTCTTGCATGTTAGGGCGTAGGCGACTTGACTCGGCAGCCACTCTAATTGTTACAATGCATTTTACAACAAGAAATTGGGGTGCCAACTTTCTATTCTAAGTTTTACATGGCATTCATCAAAATCTAAACAATAAAATTCCTAACAATTTCCCCCTTTTTGATGATGCCAAAACTTAAACCATTCAAAAATGCAAACAAAGAAAGATACATACGAGATAGTGTATTGACATAGAATGTATGCATGAGAATCAATTCTTTTATTGATCATATCATTATTGTTCTTTTACACAATTACAAGGTGTATCAGTACATATTTGCTACACGTAGAAAAATAAAGAATTTATAGCTTTATTTACGTAAGACTTACATTGTATGTATTTACATAATAAAATACACGAAGGGTTGACAAAGAACACTTCATCTCCTTTGTTGTCTCCTTCTTTCATCTTGTTCAAGATCTTCTTCTATTCTTCTCTTTTTTTTTCTCGTCGTCACCGCTTCTTCATTTTCTTTTCATATGCCTTCCCTCGGGCCGCTTCATCTCTTCTTATTCTTTCCTCGTCTCTCCTCCCATAGCATTTGAGTTTGTCTCTTGTTTTCTTCTTCTAGTCTTTTTACGTAGTCGGCGTTAGTTTTAGCCACTTTCAAATTTGCTACTTGGTCAAAGCCACCAAGAGATCCCTCCTTTCTTTCCTCGGATCCACGTATTCAATGTTTTTGGGAAGAGGCCTAGGTCTCAAGCTTCTTCCTCCCATCGCTTCTTCCTCTACCTACCTGGGCGTATCTTTGTCTTTGGGTCTTCTTCTTTCTAGCCGAGTGACCGGCGGAGTGACCAGCAGAGTGACCGCCGTAGTCTGCCGTCTGTCGCCTTCTTCACATAACGTGAGACCCTTTTCCCAAGACAAGTCCCAAGCTTGAGCCATAGACATATTTGCAAAGTATCCTCGATTCGAGCATTTTAAATTCATCAACCGATCGTGGCTCATTCCGACATCCGAGATGGCATAAGTGTCTCTCGTCTCTTGGAATGCCTCCGTGTTCTTTCAAGATGTTCATAATTCGGGCATCCATTCTTCCTTCCACTTCCTTCATCCCCGCTTCAATTGTTTTTCTCTTATCACCATGGATATAGCAGAGTGTTGAAGTGGCGAGTTACTGAGGAGTTTGCCGCTTATAATGTCGGTGTGAGGACCTTGTTGGGGGTTTGTGCAATCATCAAGGTTACATCCGTCGATTCCCCCTCAACAAGCTTTCCTTTCTTTTGTTTCAAAACTTCCTCGGTGATTTTCCCTTCTCGATTTGCTCCTTTCTTTTCAAACTTGATTTTAGCGCTTTAAGGTATTCCTCTTCCCCCTTTTTGGCATCATCAAAGGATAGAGGAACCAAGGGGGAACTTGGCAAGCGGGAAGTCGAGCTCTTTGATAGTCGAGTTCTACTTCAAGTCTGCTGCGTTGTAAGCAAAGAAGACGGATTCGGATCGAGTAGCGTTGGACTCTGAAATCGGCTTCATCTCGGCCATGATGAAGAAGGCTGAATTTTCTAGTCATGTGTTCTTCCAAACGTTGTAGATCATTCGTATTTTGCTCACGCAGAGCTTTATCTCGGCAGATGAGCTTCATGCATGAGCTCAATATGTTCTCTCGGCTTCGTTTTTGCATCATTTTCAGCTCTCCATACCAGCAGCTTGTTGAACAATGTCCTGAAGAATCTAACTTGTTCCACACGCATTGTTTGCTGCTGTTGCCACCATTCCCTTATTCTGACTGTTATGCCTCTCAAGTCGGCTGTAAGGTTGGCATCTCTGTTGTCCAGTCGCATGTCCAAAGAGGCCTGATGCCTCTCCATCCGTTCAACCTCAGCAAATAGTGCCTTGAACACTTCTCGAACTTCAGCTGATTCTTCTGTTGCAGCTGATGGCCATACAACATCAAAGTCATAAGCAGCTGGAACAATGGTACCTGAAGAGAAAACGGAGCTGGTCCGTGATAGCGTGCGCGTTCATTCTCTTGACTCTTCATGGAGGTCGGGTACCTCCAGGGAAAAAGGAAAAGATTCTATAAAAGATTCATCACCGCCCACTGGGATTTGTTCGATGATGAGCGGTGTGCGTGAAGTTCTTTTAGGAATCGATCTGCTGCGACTTGAGGAGCCCGCGCAGGTGGTCTTGTTCTGGGTTTTGTTGTGAAGTGGACCCGCTTTTGAGCCTCAGTTGTCTCAACACTTCGTTGGTCTCGGTGATTTTTCCATTTGAGTAGACTGGTTCTCGGCCTTATCGAAGCGTTATCGGACGATGATGAGATTTCCATTGGTGGCTCATCATCAAAGTTAAAGGTTTGATGAGTAGTCTTGGGATCGAGACTTGCTCGTGCTTGGAACATCCGCATGGTGAGTCTTTTGGATTTGGCACGGGGATGACTCGCTTCTTCATCGCCTTCCGATCCCCAGAAAGGTTACATCGGATTATCCCGGGAATCATGAAGTGCGCTTATCTCCTTCTCGGATGGGTCGATGATAGCAGGAGGGATGTTCTCTACTTGACCTCTTTACCCCTGGGGAAGTCTCAACCTCCCGTGGGCCTTCGCACCTCCAGCAGTCTCTCTCGCAGGCGAGGCTTGACGTCCCTTTCGACAAAGTGTCACTGTCTTAGGGTCTTCTCGTGGTGGCATCCATTGAGTCTCAACCCCATGGATTGCACTTTCATCGCCCAGTGTTAACTCCTGGGGCTGTTCTTCCTCAGGTGCCTCGACCGCATCGCAGCGTCATTAGCCTTCGAGTAGCTTGGCATTGTTGGCACCTCGAGACAGTCTCAATGCGAGCTTCGTTGATGGCAACTTGTTGTTCTTCTTGTGTTTGTATTTTCTCTCATTCACCTCCTTGATTCGTTGTGGAGTCATCTCTGCATCCTCCGACCTTTGCTTTGCGGTGGGGAGTTTCCCTCACCGTGGCGCACCGGTGAGTGACTTGGAATGGGGTCACTCGTCTCCAAACTCCCTACTGTTTCGATTGAATGTTCAGCCGTTGGGCGGTGGTAAAACACCTTCAATAGGGGTTGGCTCGACGGGGTCCCCATTGTCCCGGTTTCATCGCCAGGTCCCTTATCGCCTTCTTCCGAGTGAGAGGGAAGTGGTGGCAAAGAAACAACGATGGCGATTTCTTGAACCACTCCCATTGGATCAATTTCAGCTTGTGTTCGAGGACTCTCCTGGTCCCTCCATCAATCTTTGCTCGTGAAGGATTCTCGATTCATGCAATGCTTGCTGCATTTGCAACTCTTCGTGGCGGGCAGCAAAGATTCTCCGGATCCTCATCACCGTCGGAGAAGACATCAAGGAGAGGATGTGTGTGTTCGTGGTGCCGAGATAGGCGGATGCTTGCCTTCTCGCATGCTTTAGCTTCCTCGGCTTTGCTTTTCTCTCTCCTTTTCCTTGAAAATCTACAGGATGTCTATGCGATTGTCTTCATCAAGTCTTTGGGAGCACGTTTTTAGTCCAAGGAAATTTAGCAGTTCTCTTCTTCTTCTATAAACTCAGTCGTTGGAATTGTTCCTTGACTTACTCAACTTCCATTTTTCCACTCACGCAGACGATTTTGGATGTCCGGGTAAGGTGGAGATAGGATCATTACATCACTATCCGCCGAAAGGTGTTCTTCTTGTGTTTCATTTGTGTGAACGCAATTTGTGTCTTTGGGTTGCCTCTCGCTGATCGCCTTCAGCAGACTTGGTGTTTCATCAACTATATCCGAGACTCTACTTCTCCAGCCAGTCTCCAGATTCTGTTCTAGCCGAGTGGCGACTCTGGTGGTTTCTCCAGCTCGGAGCGCTTGATAATTCGTCTTCGTCTCCTAGTTTGTACTAGAGGGATTTACGGTTCGAGAGACGGTATCCTCCGAGTCTTGGGCGGTGGGGCGGTTGGTGTCTTTTTCTCGAGGAGCGGGCCATCGTGGCTTCTCGGTTCTCCTCTTTTTGATGATCGGAGAAGGTATTTGTGAGTCCTTCTCGACCGCCGCTGCAGGGCAGGAGACACGGCCTGCCTGGGGCAGTGACTCTGCTGCAGGGCAGGAGCATGTTTGGTTTTCTTTCTGCAGGGGCGTAGATCTTTAGCACCTGCAGGGCGCTTTCTTCTTGGTTGGAGAGGAAGGAAACTGTGTCTTGGGGGTCGGTGATTCCCCTCACTTGTGTCGACTCTCTTGGCGTAAGCTCTCTTCAGTGCGCCGAGAGATTTGCTCAACATCCTCTTGTTAACATGGAATGCTTTCCCATGTCTAAGAGGGACTCTTTCACCTCCATCGATCGGCCAATCACTAGGCCATATCCTAGGGATCCTCCAAATGTGCCATCTTCCTTGAAGGATTTGTTCCCCACGCTCGGGCAGAGTCTGCTTTGTAGACAAACTCATTTTGATTTATCTTCTTTTTCTCGCGATGATTGCGGCCATTACGATCGGCTTTGCCTTTTGACAGATTTGTCAAAGCCGCCAAATTTGATGTCGATACATTTGGCAACTATGTCCAATGACTTGTGATAATCCTCCTTCAAGCTGATCTCTTGTTTTTGTATACACTATTTTATCAAAGAAAGTCGGGCTTGGCTATTTCTTTTCCAAGCATCGGCCAGGTTTACATCGCCTTCGTTAATCTCTCGATGCTCCTTCTGGCCGGTAGTGAGCAATGTTCGCCAAATCTCGCGAGAGATAGTCACCGCTTTCCATGAACAGATGACTTTATTCCTTCATCGTGAATCTCGGCATTCACGTAGAATTGTGCGACCTCCTCCACATATGTCATCGGGTATTCTAACGCCGTAAACGGTTTTGCATAGGACATTTCTAACTTTTCAAAGCGATTTTCTTCACTAAGGTGTCGTCGGACCCCTGTTTCACCATTCGTCGAAATCCACCGTAGAGTAGGTGTGGATTTGCTTTCCTAACTTGGTAAAGTCAAAAGTTGGTGCCATTTTTCAGGATTATATCGAAGAAAAACTCGAGAAATTGATTTGAAGATAGATAGGATTTCGAGAGAATTTTTGCCTTTGCTTTTGAGAGAAAGAAATGAACAGTTTTAGAAGTGTGAGAGAGAAACGGACAAAAATGGTTTAAATATGGTTTATGAAAGCGTGCGGGTGGTTTTGAAATGTGATCGAAATCAACGGCTTAGATTTTGCACGCCTATTTAGCATTTAATGTCTCGTATTTAATGCGGCGGCAAAGATTTATATCCAATCATAAGTTTGCGTGTGTAGCTTTATGTCCTGACACATCATCATTATCTTTCGACGTATTTCTTAAAACATTCCCGCTTAGTCAAACGATTGCGTTTTTGTCACTTTGCTTATAAGTGACTCAAACTTATTCTTTAGCCGATTTAACTCTACTTCTCATTCTATTAGTGACTCGGCTATCAGTGACTCAGTGTAGTCAGCTTGTTTTCCGTCTGGTGATTACTGAGCCGATTTTTCGTGTTCACTCTTTTTCACCTCCTTTTTGTTCCATTTCTTTTTTTTTGATTCTTCGTGTGTCACTCAGTTCAATTAACCCCAACTCATGTTTGAGTTCTTCAAATCTTGACTCACATAATGGTTTTGTGAAGATGTCACTAGTTGTTTATCGGTTGAGATATATTCCAGGATGATGTCCTTCTTTTCAACATGATCTCTTATGAAGTGATATCGACATCAATGTGCTTTGTTCTTGAATGCAACACGAGGATTTTGAGTGATTGCAATTGCACTTATGTTATCACACATGATTGGAATTTCTTTTCCTCAACTTCATAGTCTCTCACCGTTGTCTCATCCATAGGACTTGGGCACTTGTTTGCCGCCCGCAGCCTATGTATTCTCGCTTCACCAGAGAGGTGGCTATTGAATTTTGCTTCTTGCTAAACCAGAAATTAGCTTTGTTTCTAAAGATCGACATGTGCCTCGAAGTGCTCTTCTGTCCACTCGCATCCAAAGATAGTCGAATCAATAGCCAATTAGCTTGAATCCTCCTTCCTTTGGATACCATAGGCCTACTCTTGGCTTCCTTTCAAGTATCTCAATATTCTCTTCTTCTTTGTCATATGGCTCTCTTTTGGAGCGATTGAAATCTTGCACATACACCTACAAAGAAAGGTGATGTCCGCCTACTTCTTTGTGAGATAGAGCAATGATCCAATAAGTGCTCAGATCTTGTTTGATCTACTGTGCTTGCCATCCGCATCCATGTCCATTTTGATTGATGTGTTCATTGGTATTTTTACGTAAGACTTCTCTTCCATACCAAACTTCTTCATTAAATCTCTGGTGTATTTTGTTTGACTTATGAAGGTTCCATCCTTCATTGTTTCACTTGGAGTCCAAGGAAGAATGTCAACTCTCCCATCATGCTCATTTCAAATTTACTTTGCATGAGGTTTGAAAACTTTTCACCTGACTCTTTGTTTGTGGAACCAAAAATGATGTCATCCACATATATTTGAACAAGCAAAGTATACTCTTTTTGTCTTGAATTCTGAAAAGTGTTCTATCTACTTTTCCTTTTGTGAATCCATTTTCGGTTAGGAATTGTGACAGAGTATCATACCATGCTCGGGTGCCTGTTTCAATCCATATAGAGCTTCCTCGAGTTTGTATACCTTATCTCCAAGAGTCTTCTCGGTCAAATCCTGGAGGTTGTTCAACATACACTTCTTCTTCCAATAAACCATTTAGGAATGCACTTTTTACATCCATTTGATATACAATGAAATTCTTGTGAGTGCATAGGCAAGAAACATCCTTATAGCTTCCAACCTTGCTACGAGGGCAAATGTTTCATCAAAATCTATCCCTTCTTCTTGGCAATATCCTTTGGCTACTAGTCTTGCTTTGTTTCTTACTACGGAACCTTCCTCGTTCATCTTATTTCGAACACCCATTTGGTGCCAATAACATTTTGATGTATGGGTCTTTGCACTAATTCCCATACTTTATTTCTTTCAAACCGATTGACTCTTCTTGCATAGCTTGAATCCAATGTGTGTCGTCCAATGCTTGTGACACGTCTTTGGGCTCTATTTGTGAGATGAAGCATGTGAACATGGCTTCTTGTTGAGTTCGATCTTGTTTTGACACCTTCTCTTATATCTCCAATGACAAGTTTCGTGGATGGTCTCTTAGCCATCTTACATCGGTTGGAGTAAGTTATTTGGATTGATCGACTTATGACTATGTTCTTTGTGATCACTCTCTCGTAATTACTTAGCCGCAAATTTTCCATTGTTTTTGAGATTCAGCTATCTCATCTTCCAATTGATAATTCAGCCACTTCAAAGATAGGGACTCTTCAGACGGTTGGATGATTCAACTTATCGGTGACTCTTCAATGTCTTCTCCATTTACATTTGGCTCATCGAATACTACATGAATAGATTCTTCTCGTGACCATAGTTCTTTTGTTGAGTATTTCGTAGGCTTTGCTTTTTGAGTATCCTAAGAAGATACCTTCATCGACTTTAGCATCAAAAGCATTTAGGTTGTCTTTGCCATTGTTGTGGATGAAGCATTTACATCCAAATATTCAAATATGCAACATTTGGTTTTCTTCGATCCGGATCTCATAGGAGTCTTTGTCATTGTCTATTTATCATACATCCTGTTTTGGGTGTAGCAAGTCGTGTTGATTGCTTCACCCAAAATCTTTTTGGTAACCCCGCTTCGCCTAACATGGTCCTTTCGCGCTTCTTTGAGGGTTCTGTTCTTCTTTCGCAACTCCATTCTGTGGAGTTCTTGTTTGCCGATGGATTCATGACCAATACCATTTTCAATACAATATCGAGTTAATATTCCATTTACAAATTCGGTTCTGTCTCCGATCTTATTTTGATAATGGTTTGACTCTTCTCGTTTTGAATCCTCTTCATCGATTGTGGTAGTTTTTGTAGAGTTTCTTTCTTCTTGCACATGAATATTGTTGTCCATGTATATCTTGAGTAGTCATCTACTACCACCAAGGTGTATTTCTTTCCACTTATCTTTGGTTTGGTTCCACTGGGCCAAATAGATCCATATAAAGCGATGCAATATTCTTGTTGAGGATGAGCATGTCTTTTCTTTGAATGACGACTTGATTTGTTTTCCCTTCGACATGCGTCACATATACTCTCTTTCTTGTATAATCGAGTCCGGAAGTCCTTCTACAAGATTACTTCGCAAGCTTGTTAATCGTTTTGAAATTGGGATGACTCGGCTTTTTGTGCCCGTACCAACTTGATTGATTGTGTTGTGCTCTTTGCTAGTAGACAGTGTTGGGTGTTGCAGTTGACCAATCTACTACATACATATTTTTTTCTACATCTACATCCTTGCAAAGACAACTTCATTTGATTCAATATCTTTGATTTGGCATATACCCATGTTGAGTCCAACATTGTAGCCCTTGTCACGAGTTGATCGATGCTCGAAGAAATTGAAGTTGAGTCCTTCAACATATGCAACATCTCGTGATCTCTAATCCATTCCTCTTGATGGATCCAATGCCTCTTATTTCGCCAGAGCTTCATTTCTTCCAAATATGACTTTTGCTCCTTTAACTTCCTTGAATTTTGACAGATTTTTCTTATTTCTGTCATATGTCCGGGAATGACCACTATCCATGTACCAGGTTCCTTGGCACTCACTGTTCCTTGAACCCGCAATCAAGGAAATTAAGTTTTAGGTACCCATACTTGTCCGGGTCCCGAGGGGTTAGAATTGTAAGATGATCCAACCAACCTATAGCCAAATGATTTGACTCTAAGGGGTTGCCATCTATCGATGCCATAATCATAATTAATCCTGGCAAATTGCTTGGGGATTCTAGGTTCATACAAATTGTCTCTTTTGTCGTATACCGCATATGTGTTTTAGCAATTGCCTTCCTTGGGTAATTGTGGGGTCTTTGAGTGTAGTGCCTAGGTGCATATGTGTCCGATGAAAAGCTCTTATGCTTTTGGAATGGCCTTTTTGAGTTCTAGGCCTTTGCCATTTGGGCTTATATTCCATAAGTCTATGCTGATAGTTCACATTATTCCAATCAGCTTGGCTTGGATATTTTCTACCATTCCCATCATATGTATTTCTTTTATGGGTTTTCTGGGGTTTTTGGTAGCTCTGCTTCTTCTTTACAGAGTATTTTCTGTTTGGAGTTTCTTTGAGGACTGTGAATCTCTTCTCGGTGTGCCCTTTCAAAGACACTCAATCGGCTGTTTTCATTTTCCTTTATAACCAAGGCCGCTTTGCTTGTTATTGTGCTTTGGAGTGAATGTGTGTGCAACATTTAGAGTTTTGGATTTTTCAGACTCTTCATGGCTTGAAGATCCTTTTTCCAAAATTACTCTTGAGGTTTGACATAGCACAGAGGAATTAAATCCTAAGCCTGTCTTGTCTCCACATTCTCTTTGACTCATAATAAGATCATCCAATGATTTAGATGCCTTAGTGAATGAGGCAATAACATTCTTGAGGTCATTCTCCCTCTTTTCTATAGCAGCAATTTCTGCTATTAATTTAGCATTTTCAGCCTTTAAACTTTCATTCTCATCAGCTATTTGACTTAGAGTACTCAGCTCCTTAGTCAGCTTGGAGTTTTGACCTTTGAGTAGGTTGTTCTCCTCATTTAATAGTGTGTGTGAGGATTTAATGTGTTCAAAATCTTTCATCATTTTGCCTAATGAATCATAAAGATCAGTGGGTGATGAAGTGTGTGTGTCACAGTCACTATCACTAGTGTCTGAGTTTGATGAGTTAGAGTGTACCTCATCTTCTTGGTCAGGTTGATCTTGTTCCTTGGCCATCAAGCGATCGGGCTTCTTCTTCGAGTCACTTGAGTAGTCACCTTCGCTCTCTCAATCATTTGTCTCTCTTGACTTTTTAGCATCGATCTGCGCACCATCATTGCCTTTTTCTTTTCTTTTTTTGTCTTCTTTCTCTCAAGACCTTTCTCTTCTTCATCCCTATATTTGTTGACTACAGGATATGGACAAATCAATGGCATAGTGACTGGTTGTCTGATTCCAAAGATAGATATTCAACCTTTTGATCAGCTCTTTCCATTCTTGGATTGTCGGCCCTTTGATACTCAACTTTTTGATGATATGTTCTCTTGGTTGGCCTATCTTCCTTGATTTGGGGAGTCGAGTGTCTTACGGAAGATTCACCCCTTTCCTCTCTTGTAGTTCTTATTAAAGAACTTGTTGAATCTTTTAACCATCGGGGTTATTTCTTCCGGGTCAATGACTTCTTTGACCTCGGCTCTCTTCCCATCTTTGACAATTAGAGCATTTGTTTTGGGTACATTTTGTCTCTTCCTGGTCTTTTTTCTTCTCACTCAAACTCGTAGGCTTTGAGGTCCGAGAATAACTCATGGTTGGATGTCTTTGATAGGTCCATGGAATGTCTCGAGCCATGACCTTCATTTCCCATTCAGTGGAAGACTTTTAGGATCTTCATACACATTTCCTTCGTGTATATTCCTTTCCAAGTGCAGATGACTCATTTGTGATTTCGTGAACCGAGCATCTAGTTGATCCAGGTTCTCTCCCGAGTTCATTTTGAAGTTCTCAAATTTTCAGATACCACCGATAATTTGTTTTCTTTGATTTGCTCGAGCCTTCACAAATCAATGTCACTTGTCCTGCATTTCTTTAGCCGTTTTACATGATTTGACTTTATTGAACATGGCTTTGTCCAAGGTTTTGTAAAGGATGTCCTTGGCTACATTGTCCAGGTTATATCTTTTTATGTCATCATTTGTCCACTCGGTTCTTGGTTTTTCAACCATGACAGTGTCCGGGAGCAACATCTTCTTCTTCTCCTTCACCGCAACTCTTGACAAATTTGTGTTCACCTTTAAGATTTGCAGAGGCCCGCTCTTCTATCACTATCCACATCTCATCATGTAATCCGATAGATGAGCCTCGCATACGAATTTTCCAATCATCAAATTCTTCAATAGTGAACATAGGGATGCGTGTCAAATTTGCTTCCATGATAATAACTTTTAATGATAAAAAGAGTTTCGAGAGTTTAAGTACTAAAGCAGACTTTGAAAAGTTTGGAGATCTAGTTCAAGAACCGGTGCGGAGGGTTCAATGAACCAACCGCTCCGATACCACTTGTAGGTCCCAAGGGGTGTAAGTGTAAGGTTTAGAAGGGGGTGAATAAACCTTACCAAATTTTCGATTTAGTCCTTTTAAATATACGAGTTGATTCTACACACGTTGTGTCCTTGATGGACAATCGATTTAGTCAATCAAGAGAGTTAGTCTCTCAACAAACTCAATCGAGCATGTTGATGGAATAACTCATTGTTGATTCTAAATTAACTCAATTGTGGTTTTGTTTTCATCGGAAGACTTAACACCCTTAAGTTTGATTAAGCAAGAGTTTAGTGCTAGGTTTAGTACTAGTATTATCAAGTGGATAGCAAATTTATCACAGATATAAGCGATTAAAAATGCAGGAATTAAAGTTTGAAATGTAAATGACACAATGAAATTTTTATAGAGAGTTCAAGATGGGGTAATTCTTCTACTCCTCTCTTCTCCAACTCCTGGAGGAATCCACTAAGTAATGATCAGTTTACAAAGTGGTAACATTCCGATACAAGTCTTGATCACACGGTGACTTGATCCTTTGGGACTCGATCCGAGACGCCTTGATCACTGGCTTCTCTTACGACTCAGCTTCTTCACAGGCAGTTGCGCTTGCTACTACAAACTCACTTGCTCAAGCTCTTTGGATTTGATCACGAAGCCCTCCAAAAGCTTAAGACTTGGTTCGACCTTGAACCTTCCTACAATCCTTGGTGGAATGTAGACCCCTTTTCTTCGTAAGTTTCCTCTTCAACCGATTGAAGTTCTCTTTCCTTCACGGTGAGTGTTGGATTGATGTACTTCGTAATGTAGCTTGAGGATTAATCTTGAATGATTTGAGAGTATTTGGTTATAGTTTAATTGATTTCTTGAATGTTCGTGGTTCGGTGTAACCTTTCTCGTAGTCATTCCTCGGCCTTTTATAGTGATCTTTCAAAAATTTGCCCGTTGAAGAGATGGGCTTATTTTTAAAGTCACTTGCGTCGTTGGCTTGTCTTGTTGCGATCCTTGGAATTGCCATTTCCTCGTATGAATTGTTCTTTCACCTTTTGAGTTCGACACGATGTAGTGCTTCCCATTGGTTCATTCCTTTTGCACGCTTCGGGGATCGAGCACTACGAGAAGGTATTATGGAGATATTACTTGTTTAAGTAAATCTCTTGATTCGTGCAACGGATCTTTTTACGATTATCTCGACTTGATCGCATTTCCTTGCTTTCCCCAGGTGACTTAGAGTCACTTCCAATCATTGGATGACTCTTTTGTCACTTCAACTTAAGACTTGCCTTTTCTCGAGTTGACTTGACCGATACTCCACTTGGTCGCATCTCGATTTGCTTCTTTAGTAGAGTTCGTCTACTCTTCTTTCCCATACTTATTTGTCTCACAGCAGAGTCTTCCTTCCGATCTTGATTGTTTTCTTGCATGTTAGGGCGTAGGCGACTTGACTCGGCTTGGCGGCTCTAATTGTTACAATGCATTTTACAACAAGAATTGGGGTGCCAACTTTCTATTCTAAGTTTTACATGGCATTCATCAAAATATAAACAATAAAATTCCTAACACAAGGCAACTGCCCCAGAAACAAACCGAGTCGTCACGAGAAGCCGGTGAGTGACCAAGGCATCTCCGCATCGAGTCCCAAAGGATCAAGTCGGTTGTGTGATCAAGACTTGTATCGGACTATTAACCACTATGATATCGATCAATACTTAGTGGATTCCTCCAGGAGTTGGAGAAGAGAGGAGTAGAAGAATTACCCCATCTTGAACCTCTATAAAATCATATTGTGCTATTTACATTTCAAAGACTTTAAATTCTCGCATCTTATTGTTATATCTCTTTGATAAATTTGCTATCCAATTGATAATCAATTGTGTGCTAAAACCAAGTATTAAAACAAACTTAACCAAATTCAAGGGTGTTAAGTCTTCCGCTAAAAACAAATCACACGGTCGAGTTAAGTCTTTAGTCAAAACAAGTGAGTTATTCTATCAACAAACTTAGTCGAGTGTTGAGTGACTAACTCTTGATTAACTAACTTAGTCCATCAAGGACTCATTTGTGAAGTATTAACTCTGAATATTTAAAAGGACTAAATTGAAAAGTTGGTAAGGTTTATTCAACCCCCCCTTCTAAACCTTACACTCACACCCCTTGGGACCTACAAATAGTACTATTTTGTTTTTCAAGGTTTCCAACCTTGTCAAGTGTGGTGGTGTGAGCACATGATAGTGATTCATAGGAAGTAAATAAACTATCCTTATCATTTTTCAAAACAATGAATTCCTTTTTCAAATTTTTGTATTTAACAAGTCTTGGAATTCATTTTGAAGATCATCAAAATCATTTTGCAAATCACTATAACCATTTTGAATAACAATATCATAGGAAGTAGAGGGTTTAAGACATATCTCGTTTTCTTCTTCGATACCCATAAAATAATATTCAACTTCTTCATAGTTGGAAGTTGTAGGAGGCTTGTTCCTTAGATTTGAACTTGTATCCCTTTGAGAAGTATATGCTTTTGTTTGACTCCTTTCATTTGCAAATACTCCATAGATGGCTTCTAATTTTTGCCATACTTCATGTGCCGATTGAATTCCTACAATATGTTCATATTCCTTATTAGTAAATGAACAATACAAAATATTGAGAGCTTTACCGTTTAAGGAGATTATTTTCTTCTTCATCATTGAGCTCTTTGAATCCTTTGGAGGTGTGTGGTGTGTCTATAATCGGAATGGATTCTCCATTTATGATGATGTTCCATAAATCGAACCCGCAACCTTGTAGATAACATTCCATTCTTTCTTTCCAAAATATAAAATTTTTGGAATCAAATAGTGATGGCTTGGTGGTGGAGGTGTCGGATAGATGAGCATCGTTCGTAGCCGACGATCGTTTCTCTTCAATCGCGATGTGAAATGAGCTTGCCAAAGAGTTTGGCTCTGATACCACTTGTAAGTCCAAGCAGCTACGATAATCTAGAGGGGGGTGAATAGATTATCTCCATCTTTTCAATTTCGCCCTCTTTTTCGAACCAAATGCTCAAACACAATAATAAAGGTGCGGAATGTAAACAACATGCGTTGATTTATAGTAGTTCAACCCACCTAGGGCCTAATCTACTACTACCCCAGTATATCCGGGATGGATTTCAAAAAGGAAAAAGAATTTTATTAATTACCAAAATTAATACAAATTCAACTTACAACACCTTGAAGAGCACCACACTCTTCTTCAACACCACCTTTGGAGATTACCACAATCTCCCTTTGAAGATTACCACAATCTTCCTTCAATGGCACCTTGTGAAGATTACCACAATCTTGAACCTTGAAGAATACCAAATTCTTCAACACCTCAATAAGAAGATCACCACAATCTTCTTGCACCTATCACCTAGATCATCCAAGTGTGTTCTTACCACAAGAACACTCACAAGGATATCTTGTGTTTGAATGATAACCAAAAATCAAGATTACAACTCAATAATGAATATTACAATTTGTGTGCAATGTGTAATCAAAAATAGCCTAGACCTCAAGGATGTGAAAGTGATAAGCTAGACAAAATTACAACAAGAATAATAACAATGCAGAACAAATATTTGCTTGAAGTGTATCTTGTTGTGTTGTCTCTCAATTGTTGTATAGGTTGCTCCAAAACTTCCTCTATTTATAGGAGATGATTGATCAATCATAAGCTCCTCTTGGGGATTGAAAATCTACAGAAAAATACAATTAAAATCAAGAATATAGCTGTTAGAAATCAATCCCACATTTTAAGGAAATATGTCTCGTGTCAAACGGTCATATTTTTGTTGTCAAAGCAGGCGGATGACCGGTCGCACGTAAATAGAAGTTTAAAACGAAACACAGGAAATTTACAGGGGCGGTGGTCGACGTAGGCTTCGACCGGTCGTCCCCCATCTCAACCGGTCCCCCTCATTGCATTTTAAGGAATACGAATTTCTATTTCAAAGATGAACTTGCAGGTGTCGGTCAACCCCTGGCGACGGTCGGCCGGATCGGTTGGATCGGTTGACGCCAGGACGACTTGGTCGACCGCTTGATTTTTCTTTCATCTCATTTTCTATTTCAAAAATCATCTTCGTGTACGGGTTGCCCTATAGAATGCGGCCTGGTCGACCAAGAGACATAAATGTTGTCCAATTTTTGTCGAAAATAAAACTCAAGAAATACTCCGAAAATTTAGTAAAAACATTTTAAACCAATCGGGAGTATTTAGACAACATTTAGAAACCTTGTTTTGAAGTAATAACATATAAACATAAAATCATTAGAAGTGTTGTCCAATTTTATTTAAAGTAAATCTTGAAGAAATACTCCGGAAAATATTAAAATCATTTTAAATCATTTAGGATTATTTGGACAACTATTAAAAATATTGTTTTGGTGTAAAAATAAGATCATCAAAATTAAGATAAAAGCATGTATCAAACACCATTTTCTATCACAAATCACATTTCATCGTGTAGAGCTGATAGGTGAGCCTGCATGCGAATCTTCCAATCATCAAATTCTTCAACAGTAAACATAGCAATACGAGTTATATTGGCTTCCATGATAACTTTTCTTTTAGAAGAAAGACTTTGATAACACAAATGTTAAACCTTTTGAAAAAAATTGAGATCTAGTTCAGTAACCAGTGTGGAAGGCTCAATGAACCAACCACTTTGATACCACTTGTATGTCCCGATGGGGGTGATGTAATGTTTAGAAGAGGGGGTTGAATAAACCACATTTTTAGTCCTTTTAAAAGTATTCAACAGAGTTGACTCGAATTAGCTAAGTCCTTGTGGGAAATCTAGGTTGGCTTACTTCAGCTAAATTTCTCACTCAACAGACTCGACTAAGTTGTAGATAGTATAACTTGGCTGCGTCAGCGAACACTTGGTTTTTTACTTGATTTGGTTTTAAACAGCGGAAGACTTAACACCCTTAGTTAATTTTTAAGAACATTTTTAACAGTTGTTATTATAAGTTGGATAGCAATAAAACCTATTAGGAGATATTAAGAATATGCAAGAAAGTAAATGACACAAGTAATTTTATAGTGGTTCGAGGATGGGGTAATTCCTCTAATCTTGTCTTCTCCAAATCCTGGAGGAATTCACTAAGTAACAGATCAACTTACAAAATAGTTCTTCAGTCTAGAGACAGCCTTGATCACTCAGCTGGCATCTCTACGACTCAGTTTCTTCACAAGACAGCTGCCTTGCTACTTCAGCTCCCTTCATGTGTTTGGATTTGTTCACACAACCCTCCAACAAACTTGATACTTCTGGTTTGATCTTGAACCTCACTATAGCTCCTTCAAACTTGGAGAGTAGACCCTTTTTTATTCTTGAAACTTGTTCCTCTTCAACTTGTTGAGATCTTCTTTCCTTCACAGTGAGTGTTGGATTGAATTACTTCGATTTTAGGCCTGAGGAATTTTCTTTGTGAGATTTGAGAATATTTACAGGTTTTTTTGAATTTTTGCTCCTTAGATTAGAGTCATACTTTTTTTTAAATGACTCCTCATCCTTTTATCGTGCTCATTTCAAAATTTGCTCGTTAAAGAGATAAACTATTTTCAAATGACACCTTGTTCATTGGCTTGTCTTTTCTTGATTTGCAGCATGTGATGGAGACCCTTCTCATACTTAATGAACTCTGCACCTTTTTAGAGCCTGACACATTCTTTCCGTTGGTTTATTCCTTTTGGACGCTTCTAGGACAAACACTTTAAGACCTGGCAGCATGGAGGTATTACTAAATTAAGCAATAACCTTGACTTCCGTGCAACGGATTTATCTCAGACGATTTGACTAGACAACTGCCTTTTCCCCTTTGACTTGAGTCTGCTCCAATCATTTGGAAATGGCTCAACTGTCATTCAACTCATAGTCTAGGGTCTTCATTGACTTAACTGGCAATTCAACATCCTTCACTCAGTTGTTCCTCAGCTAAGTCTCCTTCAGTCGAGTCATAGCCTTCCATCTTGACCATACTCAGCTGACACACAGCTGGGTCTTCACTCTTGCCGCAATTGTCTTCTTTGCATCCTTCGACGTAGCTGACTTCACTCAGCTCTTTCAATCCTATCTGTTATAACATAGAAAATACAAGAAAAATGGGGTGCCAACTTTTTATTTTAAGTTTTACATGGTATCATCAAAATCTAACAAATAAATTTCCTAACATCAACTATTTTAGCTCGAGATCTTTGCAATGCTAACTTAGCTTTTTCATCAGCTTAAAACTCCTAAGACATCTGAGAATGAAGAGAACTGGTGGATTAGATGATTTGAGATTTAAGCATATTTTTTCATGGGGTTAGGGGTCGTCTTTGAGGATTCTTCCCCCTCACTTCCACTTTCTCCATTGTTTCTACTTCTTTCCCCTTTTTCGCATTATCACTAACAACTTAAGGAATATTTGGAGTGTGATGGAGAAGACAGTCGAGTTAGTCATGACTGACATAGTGTGTTGTATTTTGTTTGGATCTTAGAATCTGCATCTCTGCCTTTATTTGCAATCATCCCAGTATGTAGAGTGTTTTCCATATTCTGGAGATCCTGCTTGAATTGAAGTCTCAGCAACTCTAAGACATTCATGTGTATCCTCTCCATTATATTGATATTTTCCCTCTGTCTCTGTTGGAACTGGCTTGTTCACCACACCGGACCACTAACTTTGCAAACAGTGTCCTGAAGTTGTGAAATTGCTCCTTTCTAAGTGTCTTTGTTTGTGTTGTCCATTCACAAATCCTCAACGCTGCTTCTCTAATATCGTCTTATATCATTGCATCTTGGTTGTCAATTCTCTAGTTGAGTTCATTGAAACTATGTTCCATGGCCTCTATTTCAGCACACATGGCATTGGAGGGTTGTCTGAAATCAACTGTCTCAGGTGACTGATCCTCTGGTAAAATAGAATTGAAGTCAAATCCAAAGTGAACCACTCTTAAGTCGTCAGAGCTTAAAGTTCTTCAGGGCTAATATTAACTTAGTAATGAGCAATTTCTTTCGTAGAATGTCCTTCCAGCAAAACATCATCAATGTATGGGAAATCTTCTTCATATAGGCCAATATGTACTAGGCTAGCAGCTCTTTCTTCCTCAGGTATGGAAGCTTCAATGGCAGTCGTAGATGAGAAAACCTTCTAAGCTAACAGGATCGTAGCTATCTTTACAGCTTTGTTGGCTCCAGTAGAGTCGTCCAGTAGAGTTTGTTGAGCCTCAGTTGCCTCAACAACATCACGGGTTGGTGATGGCACCAAAGGGGTTGGAAATTAATCAATATAAACCTCTTAGATGAAATCTTAACACGAGCATCCTTTATCCTTGCCTCCAATTCCTTTTCTGTTGGATCCGTTGGGGTTGTCTTAGTTGTATTCTCTGAGTTAATAAAGTCTAGCGTCACATCATCATCGGAGTCATGCAATGATTCTATTTCTTCCAAGTCAGTAGACTCTAATGCTGGCAAAGTAGGAATAGATTCAGGCATTTTCCCTTTTTCTTGCACTACACCCCTGGAAGTCTCAACCTCCTGGGGGCCTTCAGCTACCTTGAAAGCAGTCTCAATAGTTGCAAAGCCTTCAACAATCCCTTTTGCAGACTTAGTTGAATTAGGGTGTTGGACATAGGCATACTTAGAGGTCTCAACCTCTGGGACTGTACTTTTAAGACCAGCAGTCTCAACTGACATGGTCCTCATCTGTCCATCTTGTGCCTCAGTTGTTTGAGCAGCTTCATTGGCCTTTACCAGTTGGAACCTCAGCTGAGACCATCTCAACAATCAAAGTGTCGGTAGTCCCATATGTTATTCTTCTTAAGTCTCCCCCTCGCCTCCTAGCTTCAATTTGTCAAGGTCTCCTACTGCCTCCTTCTACCAGATTGTAGTGTGTTAAGCTTCCCCCCTCAGCTGGCTCACCAGCTGAATCACGAATAGTAGGGTCAGTTGTCACTTGAGACTCAGTTGTTTCCTTTGAGTGTTCAGCCGATGGGGCAGTTGTCTTAACAACTTCATCAGGTTGTGGCTCAGTTAGATTCCCCTCTATATCATCCTTTCTAACTTCATTAACAGCTACTCTGGTTAGTCCTTTTGAGTGAGCTGGTGAGGTTGTTAGATCGATTGTCCTCACCATAGCTAGAATCGATGGGGTAGGAGAAACAGAGATAGATAATTCTCCAGAACCTACATTGTTGTTGTTGGCTCTTTCAAGAGCCTTCTCAGGAATATTTGGATCATGAAGAGCACAAGAATGAGGTTCGGGAGCCATGGCTTTCTCCAATGCCTTAGCCTTGGCAGCATCATTCTTCTAAAAAAATCGTTGTGCAATAGATTTCATCGATTCCATAACATGAGCATCATCCAGTAATCCAAGGAGATATTCCTCATCGTCAATCATTTTAGACCTCATGAATTAAACTTCGCTGGCACTCAGCTTCCATCGCATCCTTGCGTGCAACCTTTCCTCGATCTCTGGATATGTTTGGGACTCTGGACATGTATCAAAAATTGGATCTTACACATGCTCTTCCTCAGTAGCCTTTTTAGAACCTTCATCTCCCTTAATTTCAACTATAGCAATCTGAGGTATAGCAGCTGAATTATCTTGAGTTTCTTTAGCTGGAGATTGTTCAATTGTGTCTTGTTCAGCTGTGTGTAGATTGGCAACTATTTGAGTTACTTCAGTAGTACTTCACTCACCATTAGAGCTGGCAAAATTAGCCCAGCCAGTCGAGCCGGCCCGCATATAGGGCTGGGATGGGCCTTGATTTTTAAGGCCCAAAAAAATTGGGCCTAAATGGCCCCATCCAGTAGGCCCATTGGGCCAGTCGGGCTCGGGCCAAAATAGCCCGATTTTTTCGGGCTGGCCAGAGCCCGAAAATTTTTAATTTTAAAAAAATAATAAATTGCAGTAAATGTGTTATTTTGGTCAAAACTCCACCATTCCTGTGCTAGTTAGTAAAGTTGTCAACCAATGAAAAGGCAAATGTTGATGGTGATGGGTTTCTGGGCATCAACAGGCTTTGGTTAGTTTTTTTGTTCTTTTATTTTTTAAATGTACATTGTAATGGTGATGGTGCCGTGATGTGTGATGACTTTCGTTAATTTAGTATACTTTAATTTTCTTTTTAATTGTTTTTTTCATTTTTTTTAAATATTTAACTTGGGTTGATTTGGCCCGATGGCCCGTGGCCAGTGGCTGGACTGGGCTGGGCTAGGAAAAATGAGGCCCGGCCAAAAATTGGCCCGGCCCAGCCCGGCCCAATTTCCTGAAATGGCCCGATGGGCTTGGATCGGGCCAGTCCGGCCCGGCCCATTGCCAGCTCTACTCACCATCGCCATTCTTTGATTTCTGTTGCTCAATGATGGAAGTTGTCTCGGTCTCAGCTGTGGCAGATACAACTAGTTCAACAACTTTGTTAGCAGCCTTCATAAGTTGTCTCTTGGTTCTATTCTCTAGGGGGACTTCTGGCTCTTCTTCTTGTTCCTCATCCACAATGGCTAACTCTGTTACTTTCTGCTTCTTCATAGCTGGCTTGCAACGCGCAACTGTCCTCATTTTCTTAATCAATAGGAAGGGGACTACAACACGTTTTGGTGATGGAGCAGGAATGGGAGCAGATGTGTCCTCGGGGACATGCTCAGCTGATTCCCCCTCAGATGTAGCAACCTTCTTTGCTTGAGCCTGCTTTTGAGAGCTTGAAAGGTTGGCTTTGAAAATGTTCTTATTGGCATGGAAGGGCTTGCCTTTGCGTAGTGGCAAACCCTTCTTCTCCATTAAATAGCCTAAGATAAGGCCATAACCAAGGGAACCTACGAACTTCCCACATCCACCTTCACATTGTGCACATTTTGGCACAACTTCTCAAAGAAGAACTCACTCCAGTTCACCTTCTCCTCCTCCATAATAGCATCCATAACAATCAACTTAGTCTTGGACAACTGATTGAAGGAGCCAAACTTCACATCCATGCATTTAGCTACCACATCCATCGGCTTATGGTAGTCGTCCCAGCTTCTTCAAAGCTGAACAGTTAGGTTTCTCAGCTGACTCCAACTTTGCTATTTCTTTCCACGTATGAGCCAAATCAACTTCCTTCCCACTCAGATCTTTAAGTCCACGGGTAGGAAGGTGCAAGTACTCTGCAAAGTTAGACGTATCCAACTTAAAGTCCTTTCCATTTACAGAAGAATGGATTATGTTGTCTTGAACCAAAATGTTCACATAAAACTTTGCAACTTCTTCCTGAAATGTCTGGGTCATCTCCAAAGTGAGAAATCTTTTCAGCCCTAATTTTTTGAGATGCTTCGCTATCTTCTCAGCTAACTCCCTGTCAATAGCCTGCTTGACAAGGTCGTCGAAGTTAACCAAAGATCATGTGTGTGTCTTCTCATCAAGTTCGGTGAAATAAAGTGCGGCTTCCTTGGGTGTCATTTTGAGTCTTGAACGAGAGAATGAAGAAATATGGTTTCGTCATTTGCAGAGAGAGTTTTCTGAAGGTTGAGTGCTTGAGAATAAAACTGAAGAGAAAGAAAATGTCTCTTGAGTATATAAATGACTTCAAGAGATGGTTTTAGAATTTCAAAGGTTTAAAACATGATCAACGACTATGATTAAAAGATTCAAACCACATTAATTTTCTCCCATTAAATGCGGCAACATTTATATCCAATCATGGGTAAACCGACTTATAGCATTTAATGTTGTTGAGGTCAAGCCTAAAAGCATTCCCACTTGAGGAAAAAGACATTGTTTTGTCACTTAGCTCATAAATATTTCAACTCTACTTCTCTCTTCATTGATTCAATTGAATGATACTTGGTTGTCCAGCTAACTCGATTCAGCTGACTAGCCATATAAGCTATTTAACTTGGATGAATGAATGAAACTCTTCTGATATTGAATTATGTCATCCTCAACTCTGTTGAATGAGTCTTTTGAGCTTCCTAACACATCTTAATCAATTCAAGCTCATTCTTAAATTTTTTAATTCTTGATTCACATAATGGCTTTAGGAATATATCATCTAATTCCTTCTCAGTTGATATGTATTCCAATGTGATGTCTTTATTTTCCACATGATCTCTTATAAAATGATATCTGACATCAATGTGCTTGGTTCTTGAATGCAATACTGGATTATGAGTAATTGCAATGGCACTTGGGTTATCACACATAATTGGATTCTCTCTTTCTTCAATGTCATAGTCTCTCGGTTATTGCCTCATCCATAGAACTTGGGCACAACAGCTGCCTGCAACAATATACTCTGCTTTAGCTATGGATGTAGCTATTGAATTTTGTTTCACAGATGATTTAGTTGGATAAATATTTTTATTATTATTTTATCGATTTAATATAATAAAGTTTTATACCAAAACAATGGCCCCAAATATTTCCCAAATCCTTCAAAACATTTGAAATGATTTTTACTAATTTTTTGGAGTGTTTCTTGAACTTTATTTTCGACAAAATTTGGACAACTTCTCTATGCTGAGGTCGACTAGTAGCCCTATCGGGCAATCCATACTAGAAAGTTATATTTTGAAATAGAACCAAAATAGAGAAGTACGAGGGGGAAGGGCAACTGATCGACCTGGAGGTCGACCATACTCTGCCTAGAGTTTGGGCCTTTTCGTTTTTTGGTCACTACATCCCTACGGGACCGGTCGAACCCACGAGGCGACCGGTCTCCTTATATATTGGACCGGTCCAACCCTAGGGCAACCCATGTTTAAATATTTCAAATGACGTTTTTTTTGTTAATGGGCGACCGATCACCCTAAGGTTTTATCAGCATAAATTATTCGTTGTAGTAGACAACTTTTCTTAAAATTGTGGCTTTGATTCTAACAGCTATTTTCTTGGATTATTTAGCATTTCTTTTACAGGCTTCACTCTTCTATGAGGAGCCTATGTTTATTCAAATCAAGAAGCTCTCCTATAGATACTTGAAGGCTTAAAGGACCAAATACACAACACAATATACAAAGCAACAAAAAAACCAGTAAATTCTCTTATTTTTCATTGTCCAAAATCTTGTATATTAGCCTAGCTTTACACTTGCACATCTTGAGTATTAGGTTTTATTCTTGATTACACTTGCACTTCAAAGTTTTATACTTCATTTGAGTTGTAATCTTGAATTAGTTCAAATCATCCAAAACAAGAAATCCTTGTTAGTGTTTTGGTAAGAACACACTTGGTTGATTCTAGGTGTTGAAGAGTTTGGTGCTCTTAATTGTTGTAAGAAGATTGTGGTAACCTTCATAGGTGGTGTTGTAATAAGACTATGGTACTCTTTATGGTAAAGGTTGTAATAGTTTGGTATCTTTTAATATACTTTTTCCTTTTCAAAATCCATTTGGACATATCGGGTGGTAGAGCATTAGGCCATAGATGGGTTGAAGCTCTATAAATCATTATGTGTTGTTTATATTTTTGCACTTTTATTTCTTCATCATCTTCATATTCATAAAAGAGGGCATAAATTAAAAAATCCGGAAAATCTATTCACCCCCCTTCTCTAGTTTTTTGTAGCCACTTGGAGTAACGCAAGCTTGTTTAACCTTTGTGAGTAAAGAGTAGATCCAATGCTATGATGAAAAGCTACCTCACCACTAGCGCCTCAACCAACAAGCCACCACTATTAGACGCCAACAACTATGCCTTTTGAAAAGACCGAATGGAATACTTTCTACAAGATTGCGGTTTCGATATTTGGAATGTGGTTATTAAAGGAATAACTCAACCAACAAAAAAGTTGGAGGATGGAACTATGGCCCTCAAGAGCTTAAAAGAATTCAGTGAAAACAACAAGAATTCATTCTCTCTAAACGGTAAGGCTTTAAATATTTTGCATTGCTCACTCACCGCCACTGAGTACAACCCGATTAGTGGAATAAGGTCGGCGCATGAAGTGTGGGAAAATTTGTAAACTATTTATGAAGGCGTTAAGAAAGTTAAACAAGCTAGAAAAATAATGCTTGTTAAAGGTTTTGAAAACTTCATAATGCTTGAGGGTGAAGGAATTTTAAAAATGGTGGAAAGGCTAGACAACATAGTCAATCCCCTACTGGAGCTCGAAAAAGTCATCTTGGAGGAAGATAAGGTAACCAAAGTATTAAATGCTCTTCCCAGCTCATGGTCCAGAAAGGTGACGACTATATCGAAAGCACAATACCTTGAGACTCTCGAATTTGATGAACTCATTGTAAATCTTCTCATCTACAAAGTCTATCTCAAGGAAAGAAAGAAATCCAAACCATCCACCTTACAATCGAGTAAGCATTCTACTCCTAAGGGTCTTGCTTCTAATAATTCCTATTATGCTAGTGGTGAGGATGATGGGGAAACCACCGCCCTTGTTCTAAATTTCGCAAAATTTGTCAATAATAATAAGGCAAGAAAAACTAGAGGCAACTCTTGCTTAAATGCGGGAAACCCAAGCACTTTATAGCCGATTGCCCAAAATTAGCGGAGGAGAAGCAAAATAAGAAAAAACATTTTCTAAAAAAGAAGGCTCTCAATGCGGAAGTCAAAACATGGGATAAACTTCTTGCAATTTCTGACGACGAAGAAGAAACCGAACATAGTGTTATGGTCATAGACGATGATAATAACGAGATACTCTCTAACTCTTCTTCTTCATATTTAATTGATGAGCCTCAATGTGATTGTGATGAATTATAAAATGAGTTTAAAGATATTATTTGCAAGTACAAAAATCTGAAAAAAGAGTTTAAAGACCTAAAGTTTGAAAAAGATAAGTTATTTACTTCTTATGAATCTCTTGATCAAGAACACTCTATCACTATTTCTAAAGTTCAAAGTCTTGATTCCAAAAAACAATTGCTCACTAAAGATATTGAAAATTTTAAAAATGATGTGCAACATCACAAAAATTCTTGGTGCACAAAGAAATGAGTAATTTAAACTGGTACTTGGTTACAAAACTTTTCAAACCATTTTTAAGAAAAATAACTAAGCTCCAACTTTCATACGTGCTAGTAATTCTAGTATTATTACTTGTTATAATTGTGATAAAAATGGACATTTTGCTAGTACATGTAAACTTAGAAGTAGCAATAGTCATTTTTGGAGACCCAAAGGTCTCAAGCTAACCCTCATGGACCCCAAAATTTTAGGGTGCCTAAAAATGATATATTTATAGGTACTATGGGCTATAACAATCACGAAAGATTCCAAATGGCTCGTGGATAGTGGATGTTTGCAACACATGATCGAAAAAGAAGAACTTTATACCAACATCAAGCTCCAAGAAGAATGAATGGTCATGTTCGGGAATGGCAAAGGCAAAATTCTTGGCAATGGGGACATTGGTAATTATATTTTCTCTCTTAGTAATGTTTTATAAGTAGAAGTGCTTAAGTTCAATTTGATAAGTGTTAGCCAACTTTTTGTCTCAAATTATGATGTTGTTTTCACAAAAGAAAAATGCCTTATTCTTAAAAAAAAGGTAAAATTATTTATGAAGCTAGTAGAAAATGCAATCTTTATAAAATTTGTACAAGTGATTTGGTTAGTCAAAATATTTCTTGTCTTGTCGCCAATAATGATTTAACTAGTTTACGGCATAGGTGAATTGGACATGTTGGATACAAAAATTTACAAAAGATTACATAAACCAACATGTCAAAGGACTACCCAAATTAAGTTTTGAAAATATTGGCTTACGTGACACTTGTCAAAAGAACAAATTAGTTAAAAGTAGTTTTAAGCCCAAAAATGAAATTTCCTCAACCAAGCCTCAACAACTACTTCATCTTAATTTGTATAGAGATATTGGCACTGAAAGTCTAAGTGGAAAATATTACATCTTTTTGTTATAGTTGATGACTTCTCTAGATATACTTGGGTTACTTTTCTTGCAAATAAAAGTGATGCCACTAATGATTTTGCTAAGTTGTGTAAACTTATAGAGAATAAAAAAGAAGATACTATTGAATCTATAAGGAGTGATCGATGAGGTGAATTTGATGGTGATTTTAGAATATTATGTGAAATAAAGGGATATGCACGTAATTTTTCGGCTCCAAGAACTGCACAACAAAATAGTGTTGTCTCTACAAGTGTTTTATTTTAAACACCAAGGTCAATTGGACAAACTTGATCCTAAGACCATTGAATGGATATTTATGGGGTACTCGACTAAGAGTGAGGCATATAGGGTTTATAACAAAACTAGCATGGTGGTCGAGGAGTCTATTCATGTTAAATTCAATGAAGCCTCCAGAGTTGAAAGAATCCCACATAATGAAAGTGATGATGAAAATGAAGTTGGACTAATTGTTCCAAATGATGCTCAAAATGATCAACCTTCCACATCAAATGATCCAACTTCAACTTTTAATAATCAACAAGAGGATAAAGATGATAATTCAGATCTTCCTGTGGCATTGAAATTCAAAGGAGATCATCCAAAAATCTTATAGTTTGGGATCCTTTAGACAAAGTTATGACTAGAATGAAATTTGCCAAAAAAAAGCTCTTATATCCCAAAAAGAGCCTAAAAATGCTAAGGAAGCCATTGAAAATTAAGATTGGTTTCTTGAGATGCAAGAGGAGTTGAATCTATTTGAAAGAAATGATGTTTGGGAATTGGTACATTGTCCTCCATCACAAATAATTATTGGTACAAAATGGGTATTTCGAAACAAACTCGATGATTATGGTAACATTGTTCGAAATAAAGCAATGTTAGTATCTCAAGGGTATTGTCAAGAAGAAGGTATTGATTATGATGAAACTTTTGCACCCATAACACGTTAGAAGCTATTTGTATTTTACTTGCCGACTCTTGCTTTAAAAATTTCAAACTTTACCAAATAGATGTTAAATCCGCTTTTCTAGATGGGTTTATTCAAGAAGAAGTCTATGTAAAATAACCTCATGGGTTTGAAAAAATTTCAAGGCCAAATGATGTTTATAAACTTAAAACGGCCTTATATGGTTTAAAACAAGCACCACGAGTTTGGTATAATAGACTTAGTTCTTTTTTTTGTGCAAAATATTTTTCAAGAGGTAAAGTTGACACTACTGTTTTTGTTTTTGAAAAAGGGCAAGATTCCTTATTATTGCAAATTTATGTTGATGATATACTTTTTGGTGCTACTAATGAATCTCTATGCGAAAAATTTGCTAATCTTATGCAAGGTGAATTTGAGATGAGTATGATGGGAGAACTTAAATTCTTCCTTGGGCTTTAATTAAAGCAATGAAAAGAAGGTATTTATGTATCTCAATCCAAATACACTAAAGGGCTTCTAAAAAAGTTCAGAATTGAAAAGGGAAGAACTGTTGCTATTTCTATGGCAACAAATATCAAGCATGACAAAGATGAGAAAGGCAAGTCGGTTAATGAATCAAAATATCTAGGTATGATTGGTAGCAATGGCGTAGTTAGGGGGGCCAACCTGGGCCCTGGCCCCCCTCTTTTAAAAAACATTTTTTTACTAGGCAAATTTTAAAAAAAATTAAATTTAGTTAAAATTTATATGATTTTTCTATACGGCCCACCCCATTTTCGTGTATCGGCCCACTCTGTTATAGTGTGCTGGCTACGCCATTGATTGGTAGTTTACTTTATTCAACCGCAAGTAGACCCAATAATCTTCATGTCGTATGCCTATGTTCTTGATTTCAAAGTAATCCCAAAGAATCTCATTTAAGTGTCATTAAAAGAATTTTTCGATATTTGAAAGGCACTATTTCTTATGGTTTGTTTTATCCAAAGAATGGAAAATTTTCTTTAAAAGGATATAGTGTTTCGGATTATGAGGAAAACATTGATGATCATAAAAGTACTTCCTGATCATGTCAATTTTTAGCATCTCAGTTTTCAAAGAAACAAAATTGTGTATATTTATCAAAGGCCGAAGCCGAATATATTTTCGCGGCTTTTGTTGTACTTAACTTATTTGGATGAAACAAACTCTAGCGAATTACAAATGTTCTTTCAAAAATATTCCTATTTTTTGTGAAAATACATCCGCTATAAATATTGCTCCAAATTGGGTTAATCATAACCGAACTAAACATATTAAGCTTCGACACCATTTTCTAAGGGATTGTGTTTCTAACGAAAAATTGACATGTGCTTTGTTCCGTCTCAAGATCAACTCGTGGATATTTTTACAAACCTCTGGCTGCCGAGTCTTTTACTTTAATTCGAGCTTATTTAGGCATAATGCATATCGAATAAGGTATGATTGCATTTTATGCTAAAACTTAGGGGTAAAAAATTGCATCTTTAACTTCAAATTCATATAGAAACTAGACTGCAGAACAGGTACCAATTGCCCGGTCGACCAGTCTAGAGATCGGTCACACCACTGAATGATCGGTCAACCTAAACTAAATCAGAACATATATTGGTTATGTCCGTTTATTCGTCTATTTTCCATATTTTCACACCCTTTCGCCCAAATCACACATTTATCACTCAAAATGATTTCTCTTGCAATTTCTACTATATTGGACTTCCATAATATATATCTCTTCCATATTATTCATCTTTCACAATCATTGGTAAGTTTAATTCTTTCTTTAATCTCAATTAGGTTGAACCCTTTAGACTTTTGTTGGAACTTGGTGAATTTTTGTAATTCTTGTATTTATATGTTGAGGATTGTGTATTATGGTGATATATGATTGTAGAATTAAAATTGGTGTTGATTTTTTGGGCATGATTAACTATACCAATGTCATATACAGTGTTGTAAAAATTGGCCTAGGCGCCCGGCTAAGCGAGATAGGCGGCCTAGGCGGGCGTCTAGGTGGCCAAATATCGGGTTCAGGCGGGGATCTAGGCGGTCTAGTCGGAATAAATCGGCCAAAAATTGGCCAAAATACAAAAAAAAATGAAAAACAAAATGAAAAACATGATGTTTCTAGGCGCCTGCCTAGGTGGTCTAGGCGCCCGGCTGCCGCCCGACTAGCGACTAGCGATTTTTGCAACCTTGGTCATATACAACTTTGATTTTTTTCCTATGCATGTCAGGTGTTTAATAAAATACCTCAATGAAAAATTTATCTTTTGCATGACTCTCTTGAATATCATTGACTTATATCTTTATGAAGAGTATGTCTTATCCATCAAATGAGCTTGTATATAATTTCATTCAATGGCATGATAGCAATTTGATTCAATGCGCACTTTGATATCTATTTATGATGGTTTTGTCGTATTAATAGTCTTTTTGATGATTCTAAAGGGGGAGAAAAATGGAATGATCTCATAAGCTTATGTTTAGATAAATTGAGCTAAAAACGCTCACAGAAAAAGCTATAAGTTGTAGATGGATTTTAAATTGTTAACTGCATAATGGACAATTACTTCTGACTAATGACTTATCTTTAATAGGGAGAGCTTTTAAGTTCTTTAACTTCAAGTCATATTTGCAAAAGCTAAGCTTTTAGCTTTTAATTGACTATTTCTATGCTTATTTTTATTTAGCATGTTGATAGGGGGATCTTATTAAAGTGCTTTGAAAAAATCTTTGTTCCTATCCTTATGTTTTTCATTATGAAAAGTGTCGCTTAAAATGAATAGTTGGATTTGACTAGAAAAACATATTTTCGTTTTAAATTTTGCTCACTTAAAATTGTTTTGGTTTGTAATTATCAAAAAAGGGGAGTTTGTTAGATAAATGTTTTTATCGTAATTTTGATGATTTTTTATAAAAGAGTTTTATACCAAACTTATGTCCCCAAATATTTTCCAAACACTTCAAAACATTTTAAATGATTTTTACTAATTTTTTGAAGTATCTCTTGAAGTTTATTTTTGACAAAATTCGGACAACTTCTCTGTATTGATGTCGATTGGTCGCTCTATAGGGCAACTCATACCTGAAAGTTGTATTTGAAACAGGATGGAAATAGAAAAGTACGAGGGGAGGGCGACCGATCGACCAATGTGGTCGACCAATGCCTGGAATTTGGGCCTTTTTTCCTTTTTTGGTCCCTGTATTGAGGGGGACTTTTCCAACCCTAGAGGGACTGGTCGAACCCCCTAGGTGACTGATCTCCCTATGTATTGCACTGGTCCAATCCCCAGATCAACCCGTGTTTAAATATTTCAAACGTCTTTTCCTTGTTGGTGGGTGACTAAGGTTTTATCAGTAGAAACTATCCATTGCAACATACAACTTTTCATGAAATTGTGGCTTTGATTCTAACAACTATTTTCTTAGATTATTTGGCATTTCTTTTATAGATTTCACTCTTCTAGGAGGAGCATTTGTTTATATGAAAATCAAGAAACTCTCCTATAAATAGTTGAAGTTTTGAATGATCAAATACACAACACAATATACAAAGCAACAAGAAAACTAGAAAATTCTCTTATTCTTAATTGTCAACAATCTTGTTGTATTAGCCTAACTTTACACTTGCACATCTTCATTATTAGGCTTCATTCTTAATTACACTTGCACTTCAAAGTTGTATACTTCATTTGAGTTGTGATCCTAGATTGGTTCAAATCATCCCAAACAAAATTCTTGTTAGTGTTCTTGTGGGAAGAATACACTTGGTTAATTCTAGGTTTTAAAGAGTTTAGTGCTCTTCATTGTTATTAGATGATTGTAGTAAACTTCATAGGTGGTGTTGTAAGAATAGTGTGGTACTCTTCAAGGTGAATGTTGTAATAGTTTGGTATCTATAAATATACTTTTTTCCTTTTCAAAATTCATTCGGACATATCGGATGGTAGAGTATTGGGCCCTAGGTGGGTTGAAGCTATATAACTCATTGTGTATTGTTTATATTTATGCACTTTTATTTCTTCGTCATCTTCATATTCGAAAAAGATGGCATAAATTGAAAATTCGAGAAAATCTATTCACCCCCTTCCTCTAGATTTTTGTAGCCACTTGGACTAACAGCCTTCTTTTCCATACCAAATTTTTTCATTAAATCTTCAGTATATTTGGTTTGACCTATGAAAGTTCCATCCATCATTTACTTGACTTGAAGACCTAGGAAGAAAGTCAGCTCTCCCATTATGCTCATCTCAAACTTCCCTTAAATAAGGTTTGAGAATTTGTCAGATAGCTCTTTTTTGTGGATCCAAAGATGATGCCATCCACATATATTTGAACAAATAGTAGACTCTCTCCATCTTGAATTCTGAAGAGTGTTATGTCGCAGCTTTTTCTTTGGTAAATCCATTGTCTATAAGAAACTGAGATAATGTATCATACCATGCACTTGGTGCTTGTTTTAAATCATACAAATGCCTTTTGAGCTTGTAGACTTTTATCTACAATAGTTTTCTGCTCAAAACTTGGAGATTGTTCCACATAGACTTCTTCCAAAAGTCCATTCAAAAATGCTTTCTTCACATCCATTTGATAGACTGTGAAGTTTTTGTATGTTGCATAACTAAGAAACGTCCTCATTGCTTCCAATCTTGGAAGAGGTGTAAAGGTTTCATCAAAATCTATTTCTTCTTCTTGGTAATACCCTTTGGATACCAATCTTGCTCTTCTTCATTCATCTTGTTTCTAAATATCCACTTAGTGCCAATAACATTTTGGTGGGTAGGCCTTTCAACCAATTCCCAAACTTTATTCCTTTCAAATTGATTCAACTCTTCCTACATAGATAGAATCTAATGTAAGACATCCAATACTTGTGACACATCCTTAGGCTCTATTTGAGAAATGAAAGAAGTGAACAAAGCTTCATGTTGAGTTCTGGATCTGGTTCTCACTCCTTTTCTTACATCTCCAATGATTAGCTCTGGTGGATGGTCTCTCAGCCATCCTACATCTAGTTAGAGTAAGTTTGTTGGATTAAGTCTTCCTGCAACTAAGTTGTCTTGAACAACTTCTTCTTAATAATCATTCAACTGCAAGCATTCCATCTGTCATTGAGATTAAGCTATCTTATCTTCATCCAGGTTGAGTCTTCTAATATATGCTTTCAACATCGGGACTCTTCTGAATAGCCGACTGATTCATCTTGTCAGGTAACTCATCAATATCTTCTCTACGTACATTAGGTTCATCAAAAACCACATAGATCGACTCTTCTATGACCATATTCTTCTTGTTCAACACTCTAAAAGCTTTACTCTCAGCTAAGTATCCCAACAAAATACCTTCATCAGTTTTAGCATCAAAAGCTTTCAAGTTGTCCTTACCATTGTTTTAAATAAAACATTTGCTTCCAAAGATATGAAAATATCCAACATTAGGCTTCCTTCCTGTCCAAATTTCATAGAGGGGTTTGGGCAACTGCCTATTTATCATACACCTATTCTGAGTGTAACAACCCATGTTAATGGCTTCAATCCAAAATCTCTTAGGTAAACCAGCTTCAGCTAACATGATCCTTGCAACTTCCTTGAGGATTCTGCTCCTTCTTTCAGCTACTCCATTCTGATGTGGGGTTATTGCAGCTGATAACTCATGATCAGTCCCATTGTCAATGCAATACTGAGTTATAATTCCATTGACAAACTCGGTTTCTCTATAAGACCTTATCTTAATAATGGTTTGACGCTTCTTGTACACTAAGTTTGTCAGTCCTTTCATAATATGACTCCTTGCAAGCTTGTCGATTGTTTTGAAATTCAGGTGACTTAGCTTTTTATGCCACAACCAACTTGATTTGGCTATTTTCTTAGCTAGTAGTAGTCATGTACTTGGTGTAGCAGTAAACTAATCCACTACATATATGTTCTTTTGTCTTGATCCATATAGAACAATTTCATTTTGATTCAGCACCCTTGATTTGGCATACACACATGTTCAATCCTACATTCTAACCTTTATTACAGTGTTGGCTGAAACTCATCAAATTGAAATTCAACCCTTCGACATGGGCTACATCTGTGATTTCTAATCCATTTTTCTTTATAGATCCAATGCCTCTTATCTCCCAGGAACTTCATTTCCTCCAAAATGACTTTTGCTCCTCTTAACTCCTTGAAGTTTGATAAATTCTTTTTATTCCCAGTCATGTGTCTGGAACACCACTATCCATGTGCCAGGTTCTTTGGCACTCAGTTGTTCCCTGAACCTGCAATCAAGGAATCAAGTTTTAGGTACCCAAACCTGTCTGAGTTTTGAGGGGTTAGCACTATAAGGTAATCCAACCAACCTATAGTCAAATGACCTGACTCTAAGAGGTTGCCACCTATTGGTTTCATAATCATAATGAATTTTAGCAAATTTCGTAGGAGCCTTAGGCACATACACCTGTCTATTTTATCTGTATGTCAGTGAGTGTGCTGGTGCATTTGATTTCTTTGGATAATATGGAAATTTTTGTGTGTGATAGGCATTGTGTTGGGTGCATATGTGTGCTGATATTAGCTTCTTAGCCTAGGGAATGACCAATTTTGAGTCTGAGGTCTTTTCCACTTGGGCTTGTATCCTTAGGACTTTGCTGATATCTCATTTGATTATTCCAATCAGCCTGACTAGGATAATTTCTACCATTCCCTTCATATGGCATTCTTTGTTCAAACCTCTGGGGATTTTGGTAGTTCTGCTTTGCTTTCACAAAATACTTCCTATTTGGATGTTGTTGATAGACTCTTCTGAATTTTGTGTCAGCTATCCTTTAAGCATACTCAGTTGGCTTCTTGCATTTGCCTTTCTAACCCATGCCAGCATGTATGTGCTTGTGATTGTAAGTGTGTGCAATATTGTTCGCCTTATTTTTTAGCTTCACCGCAAGTGTACGGTGCAGTTTATAGAATAGGGTTAGCAAGGTCGAATCCACAGGGACTTATAAATTAATGTACTAATTACTGGATTGTAATAGCCTTATTTTTATCTAGACTATCGAAAGTTGAAGGATTGTTTTATAAATACTAAAGCAGAAATTGTCCTAGAATAACAAAGCAAATAATTGGATTAAAAGATCAAGAAGAATAATGGATGAATGGATTCCTGGGTTATGGTTTCAGTTAAAATCCCCTTTTATTATCAGATTAATCAAATCAAAGTTAAACGTATTATTCCCTATAGACCAATCACAAAAGTAATTTACCCTCTCTCTCGAGATGTATGTAAAAGTGTTGATTAGAATATCTATGCTAGCATCTCTACTCAACATGAGATATCCAACTCCCAAAAGATCAAAAGATTAAAAGGCCTCACGAATATTCACAGACTTCTCAATCATGCAAGCTATTCATGTCAAGTACTCATAGATCTAATATTGAAACTCATATGTTCGAATTATGAATCAATATATCAAACAAGTTAAACCAAACGCGTTTTGATAAAACAAGAATTAAAGCAAAGTACTTGAATAGAGTTGGAAAACATTAACTTTGATTGCAATGAATCATCAAATAAAAATATCCATTAACCTACTCCCAAACCCGGGAATCACAAAGTGTTTAGCCAGACATAGAAAAGAAATAATTCATAGACAAATTATTAAAGTTCATGTCTAAACTAATTGAACATAATGCTACTATGGAATGAGTGAACTCTGGGATGATGACGATCTCTCGATCTATCTTCAATCCTCGAGGGTGTGGTTGCGGTCTTGACCGATCTCTCCGAATCTCTGGTGGGGAAATTGCTCTTTTCTCTGCTCTCTAGGGTAGAAATCAGCGTATTTTATGTAGAGAGTGATGTTGGATGATGTATTGATGGATGAATCTTCGTGCATAGCCTTGGGTCCATTTTATAGATGCTTGGAGAGATCACTTGCAGAGTTTGTGTAGGAAAAGGAGACCAATTTAGCCCTAGTTACATCGTACGACCGTGTTAACCCACACGGCTGGGTCGTGCGATCGGAATTTGATCTCGGGGTCTTCATGGACGTTGTAGATCGTTCTCTGATATTTCCATGGCCACTTGAATCACCTTAATATCAGTTTTGTAGAGGAAGTTATGGCCAAAATACTAAACTCTGCCAGTGCTAGAAACTGTTAGCGCGTTTTGACGTTTTTTATGGAAATTTCCTTTTCTTCAACCCTCCATGCTTATTTCCTTCACATTTTTGCTCGTACCTTGTCGTTTTACATATCATTTGAAATATGCTATCATCTTTTGTCCAATTTAGCTCTATTTTCTGCAAAATTCACAAGAGTACACAGTATCACGCCCAACAAGGGAAACCAAGTAAAACAGACTAAATATGCGTGCAAATACATCAAATATATATCTTTTTAAACCCTCAAATGCACGTATATTTTACACTCATCAAATATATGGTGCTTTTGGCTTTTGAACTCCCCCGTTGCTTGAGGATCATTTCTCCAAATCACTCTTGCAGTTTGAGCATTGACAAAATAATTGAATCCTAAGCATGTGTTGTCTCCTATTTCTTTTTGAATCATCATTAATTAATCCAATGTTTTGGATGACACACTAAGTGATGCAATCACATTTTTTTAATTTTTTCTCTATTTTTCTTTTTAGCAAAGTCTACCTTGACCTTAATTAGTTATCTCCGCCTTTAGCTCTTTATTCTCGTCAGCTATGTGACTAAGGGTACTCAACTCTTCAGTCAGATGTGAGTTTTAGCTTTGAGCTGGTTGTTCTCCTCATTTAAGAGCGAGTGTGGATTTTATGTGCTCAAAGTCTTTCATCATTTTACCTAATGAATGATAAAGATCTGTGGGTGATAAAGTATGTGTGTCACTATCACCATCATCAAAATGTGAGCTAGATGAGTTAGAATGTACCTCGTCTTCTTGTTCTTTGGCTATGAGGCATATTCAAGCTTTTTCTTCTATATCTAAGGAGTAATCTGACTCACTTTTGTCTGCCTCAATTGTCTCCTTGCACTTGGCTATGTCAGGTCCAGCAGCCATCATGCTTTCTTTCTTTCTTGTCTCCTTCCGTGGAGTCCTTTCTTTATAAATAACAATGCTAATCAAACACTACTAGCTCTAATATAAATAACCGATTTTATTATATTTACACTTTTTTTTGAGAATGAAGAGCCAGTACTATTAATTCAAAGAGCAGGAGACTTTCTCCTGTTCGATAATGTCTGTTACAAGATTCGGGATCACTCCCACAACGGACTCAAAAGAAGGTAAACTAAAAGCATTACGGGCAAGGTGATGTGCCACAAAATTTCCCGAGCGTCTAACACAACTAGGGGTAACCATCTCAAAAAATGGAAAAAGATCTAAAATATCAGTAATGACGCCTCCCAGGTAAGAAAAATATGGACCCGATTTCTTGAGTTTGAAGAAAATCGTTGTGTTGTCCGTTTCCAGAATCACTTTCGTACACCCCTTTTCCTTGGCTAAAATGAGACCGTCAAGGCAAGCGTAAGCCTCCGCCACGTCAACATCTAGTTCCTCCGGCCTTAATCGGTGAAAAGAGGACACCACATTTCCTCTACTGTCCCTAATGATTACACCAGTCCCGGTTCCAATGTTTTGCCGAATCGATGTATCGCAATTTATCTTCACAAAACCTTCTGTTGGCGGGATCCATTTTTCTGAAAACACGTCCTCTCGGATCAGGCTGGGATGAGCTCGTTCGTTCGACGACGTGTGGAATTCCAAAAGACACTTCAAAGCAGTATCCAAACAAGATTTGTGGTCCATTTTCTTGTTCTGGAAAACGAGATTATTTCGGGAGTACCATGCTATCCAAAGGATCATGGCAAATATGTCATGGAAATCTTGATTCTTTGTCTCCATAATGATATTTATCCAGTTAGCTATAGTTCCCCTTCCCATGCACTCATTGGAGTCTAACCGAAGTGGCGATGCTGTCCATAAGAAGGAGACCCATTGGCAGTCTCGAAGCGCATGTTCCACAGTTTCGATAGTGTAGCCACAACGATGACATCCCGGGTCGATGGTTACCCGTTTTCGCAGCAAGTTCGAGGAGGTAGGGAGGGTACCATGAACACATCTCCAGATAAAAATCTGCACTTTTGGGGGGACTCTAAGACGCCATAACCAGTTCCAGATTTTGTTTCGCCCTCCCGACGTCGACGGCGCACCCTCATCCAAATCAGCCATAGCCTTCGCAACTTGATAGCCTGACTTCACCGTATAGACTCCATTCTTCGTGTGATGCCATACCATTCGGTCCTGACAGTCCCTATGCCGTATCGGAATGGTTTTTATAGCGTTTATATCTTCAGTTTCAAAAAGCTCGTGAAGTAACGTGTGGTTCCATGACTTGGTGTCCCAGTTTATGAGGTCTTCCACCAACCTTTCCTCTCGACATGGTTGCAAATTTTCGCAGATACGGAAGAGAGGGCGGTCGGGGAGCCACGGGTCCTCCCAGATACGAACTTTTGTTCCGTTGCCAATATTCCAGCGGATACCTTTCGATACTATTTTCCTGCCCGCAACTATACTTCTCCAAGCATAAGATGGATTATAGCCTATAGGAGCGTTTAGGAAAGAAGTATTCGGAAAGTACCTTGCCTTAAGAGATTTCGCCAGTGGGGAATTTTCATTATGCATGAGGCGCCAACATTGTTTAGCTAGAAGAGCTTCGTTGAAACATTTCATGTCCCGAAAACCCAAACCTCCTTCCGATTTAGTGCGGCTCATTTTATTCCAATTGCACCAATGGATTCGATGCTCTTCTTGTTTTTGCCCCCACCAAAAATTACTAACCAAAGAATTTATGGTTTCACACGTGGCGGAGGGAAGTAAGAAACAACCCATTAAATAGGTCGGGATAGCTTGGGCAATGGACTTGACAAGAATCATTTTTCCAGCAACTGACAAGAGACGCCCCTTCCAATTCTTCAATTTCTTCCTCACTCTATCTATCACCCCGTTAAAAATGTCCTTTTTCGATCGCCCAACCACCGTAGGGATTCCTAGATAGATGGCATGCTTCTCTACCAAGGTCACCCCAATGTGAACGGCCAGTTGGTTTCTCTTGGATATTTCCACCCCTTTGCTGAAAGATATTTGATTTTTCCATGCCTATTCGTTGTCGAGGCTTCTTCGTAGCACCTAATTATATCCTTAGTTGTTTCAATTTCCTGTTCAGTCGCCCTTCCAAAAATAATGCTGTCATCGGCAAAGAAAAGGTGTGAAATCGATGGAGCTCGCCTGCAAATCCGGGTACCGTGGAGATTGCCGTTCATCTCCGCCTTTCTAATTAAAGCCGAAAATGCTTCTGCACAAAAAAGGAACAGATACGGGGAGAGCGGGTCTCCTTGTCGAAGCCCACGAGAAGGATAAAATGTATCACCCTGTTGACCGTTAATAAGAATAGAAAAAGAGACCGACTCCATGCAACGCATTATAAGTTTGACAAAACTATCGACAAAGCCAAGTTTTATCATAATATTTTTTAGAAAATTCCATTCGACTCGATCGTACGCTTTACTTATATCAAGTTTAAGTGCAAAAGACCCTTTGTTCTTGGCCTGACTATGTTTCATTGCGTGAAAAATTTCGAAGGCAAGCAAGGCATTATCAGTAATAAGTCTACCTGGGACAAAAGCCGATTGAGTATGGTGAATAAGGGTTGGAAGAAATGATTTTAGTCTATTAGCTATGGTTTTAGTGATAATTTTGAAAATCACGTTACAAAGGCTAATAGGCCTAAAATCGGTGACGAGTTCTGGGTCTTTCTTTTTGGGTATGAGAACCAATAGCGTATGGTTTAAAGCTTTTGGATTTGAATTTCCATTAAGCACATTTAGTATAATAGGGAGCAAGTCAGTATGAATTAAAGGCCAAAATTTCTGAAAAAATACAGCGGGCATACCGTCAGGACCCGGAGATTTGGTAGGGTGCATTTGTGAAAGGGCAGCTCTCACTTCGTCCTGCGAAAAAGGCCTCATTAGAATTTCGTTCATTTCCTCCGTCATTTTCGTTTCAATTGCGTCTATGGCCTTGTCCATATTCAGTGTTGGTTCGGCGGAGAATAAATCCTGAAAATAGTCGAGGAAGGTGCTCGCAATTGTGGTATCGTCTTCGGCCCAGACGCCTGCCAAATTTTTAACCTGCATGATACTGTTTCGGGATTGTCTACCCGATGCCGTCTTATGGAAAAACGTCGTATTTTTGTCGCCGTCTTTGATCCAATTCGTACGCGCTCTCTGGTGCCACATTTTTTCTTGCTTCTTATGGAGAGTGGTTAGTAGGTTCTCCGTTCGTCTCCTTTCTTCGATTTTTTGAGGGGACTGATGACCCTTACAATTTTTTTGTAAGAGCTCTTCACAGCTTTTGATTTGATCCTCTACTCCACAATTTTGGATTTTTTGTTGGACGTCTGTTATGGTTACCGCTGGCTTGTTCGCGTCCCACCCCCTCCGAACAACTGATTTACAAGATTCGTCTAGGAGCCACATGGTTTCAAACCGGAAGACTTTTTTGTTTCTGCGTTTTCTGCCCTTTCTCCCTCTACTATTATTACGCCAGGAATTGAACACCGGGGAATGATCGGAAGCCACGCGCGGTAGGTGTTGAACATGGTAGTGAGGAAAACATGTCACCCATTCCGAGTTTCCTAGGCACCGGTCCAGTCTTTCTTGAATATTGTCGGCGCCCGTCTGACCGTTTGTCCAAGTATACATAAAGCCGTGGTAGCCCAAGTCGTCGAGTTTTGAATTTTGTAGTCTCGATTGAAACCCTCCATTTGTGCTTCATCTTTTGGTCGTCCCCCAATTTTTTCAAAACTAAAAAGGATTTCATTAAAATCACCAGTACAGAGCCAAGGGTCATTGTTAGACTGCGCTAGGTCCGAAATAAGCTTCCAAGTCAGCGTTTTCTGCGGTTCCTCCGGCCATCCATAAATACCTGTGAAACGCCAACATTTTGTCCCTTCCGTTATTGTTCCGTCAATGTGATGCTGTGACTTCGACCGAATTGAAAACTTCGTATTATATTTCCACATTAGGCACAGTCCGCCCCGTCTCCCTCCATGCGATCTGTCACAATCTACTGTATAAAAACCTTCAAAACCCAAATTTCTAATTACCTCTGCTACTTCATCATTACATAATTTTGTTTCATTATATTTACACTTCAAATGGTAATAAAATTTGATTATTCAGTTTTCAACCATGTAATTGTATAATAATGGATGAAGCAAATACGTTGCCTTGAAATCCATTAAAAAATTCTACCATATATTTATATATGGCTTTTATACTGATGAAAAATGTACGGAATAAAATATCCACCAAATACACTCTCCTTAGAGCGAGGTAGCTAGTACCAATATTACTGAATTAAAGTAGAAGCCATTAAAGTCCATATCAAATAGAATAACTCCATAGTGACACGTCAGAATTAATTTCCACGTCATCACTATAGTGTGGCGGAGGTGGCAGCATCAAACCCTCAGCCATACCTGCCAGCAAACCATGCATCCCAAACTCCATTTCCTCATCCATAAATATCATATTTTCAAGCGCCCTAGTATTGGCGGCGGCGGAGGTGGCCGTCTCGACCACCTCCTCCACCGCGTCACCATACTCGGACGACGGTTGTGGCCTGAAAGCCTCAGCAGCCTCCGCAGCTGTCTTCTGAATGTCCTTAGCATCAGAAGACGCTGGAGTAGGCAGCCGCCAAGCCGAGTCGGCGAAATTCAGACAAGCCGACTTCCCACGTAATGCAATTGCCGCCACGTCGTACGCCCGCGCCGCCATTTCCTCCGTCGGGTAAGTCCCCAGCCAGATCCTCGATTTCTTGTTCGGCTCTCTCACCTCGCACACCCACTTGCCCGAGTCCCGCCGCCGCACGCCCCGGTAGACCGGGTGGCGCGTCTCCCGGAATATTTTCCGTCCGGCACGTTTCTTTGGGGTGTTGGAAGCTAGAATCACTTGTCCATCGGAGAAATCAGCTTTTCCTGAAAAGCTTCCATTGTCACATGATAATTGATCAGACATGGAAAAGTTTATAAGTAGTTACTGTCTTACTGATAAGTAGTAGTATTTATAGTTTAGTATGAGAAGTTATTTATAGTGAAATATGGATATATGTTATGGGTGATTAGGCTTGGGACTTGCATTTATAGAAGGAAATTAGTGGTGACGTGGCTGCCAGGCTGGTGAGGTGGCTTCACACGGTTTGTACCTTTTTACTATAGTACGCTGTTGTTTTGTTGGAGGGGCAGGGTACAAGTAATCGAAGCAGTGGTCAAGAGGTCACCACGTGTACTATAAGTCTATATCAGACGTGTGAGGTTTGAAAAATAGGAATAATGTAGTATTACTCTTCAGTAAGCTACTAGTAGTAAAAAGTCGGACAACTAAAATAGGACAAGATTGTCCCTCAGGCGTCAAGTTGTAAATTTGAGGTGTTTTTTTGGGGGCGCAAATTACCCGACAAACAAATACCCCTCGTCATGTAATGTTGGCATTTGCGGTTTATTTAGGTTTAATTGCAATTTAGGTCCTGTAAATTTTCATTCGTGTACAATGTGGGTCTCTTAAGTTTATTTAGGTAGAATTGCAATCTTGCCATTTGCGATTTATTTAGGCTTAAATGCAATTTTGGTCCTGTAAGTATAAGGTGGATTGCAGTTAAGCCTAAATAAATTTGTGGGACCAAAATTACATAAAAATTAAAATTTGTGGGACCAAAATTGCGACATATATAACATACTAAGTGGAACTACTATACAAATTTTTAATACATACGGAACCAAAATTGTTACACACAATAATTATAGGACTAAATAAGTCACCTTTCTATATTTATAGGATCAAAACTACAATTAAGTTGTTTATTAATTATAGGGTTAATTTTTAAAAAAAAATATTATATAAAATTTTAGGGGTTATTTTTTGTATTACCTTAAGGAGGTATTTTTAATTTGAAAGAACTTTTTTTTAATTAGATTAAGTGTGTGTTCCTCAGCACTTATGTATAAGTTCATTAAGAAAACAAACTTCTTAATAAGTAATTTTTCAAGAAATCTTCAGGACTTTTTGGAGAAGTGATCGATTAATTATATATCTAAATGTCTATTCTAAATTAACCGTCAAACAAGTATTATTATTTTTAAAAGGACTCTTTTAGATCTAAAATTTAATTTGGAAAGTGCTCCGAAACAAGCTGTAAATCTTAGGGGTAGTTTTTGTAATTTATACTTTGTTATTTAGGGGCATACTAAAATATAATTAATGTGATCAATAACCAGTTCCAGTACGCTCTCTCTACTCTTTAATGGCCATGTGAAGGGGAGTATAAGTATTTGTAGTTTTGAAAGCTAATTAGACTTTTTTTGTAATTAGGCTAAATCTTAGGGTAGTATTCGTAAGTATAATCTTCGAGAATATGCTACTTCTTGATCACCTATCTTACAAATTGCACTTATTGAAGAATGGTGGGGTAGTTTGTATAACAAATACAAATCTTAAAGGGGTTACATTCACTGTAAAACTACTTTTGGTCATTCGTCCTTAATAATTTAGTAATATATATAAAATTTTGTATTGTATCCATTTAATCTAAACAATCATTTAATTTCTCAATTATTGTACTCAATCTGATGTGTACCAGACTAAAGTTAGGGATCCCATCTTAGCATTCGACCCGAAGGTCCAATCCCAGAAAGATTGACCCAAACCGACCCCGAAAATGTCAAAAAACAAGAATCTGAGCTATCGACTCAAGCTCGAGGTCAGATAGCCCACAAATAATTTAAGGAGGTCAAGTCTTATTATCACACCTACATTTAGGGATATAGAGTACAAAGAGTATTCTTTCTTACAAGTACCCTTATTTATTTTAAATAGGGGACTGTCAATTATTCTGTAAATTAACTCATTAATAGATCATTCATTAGTTCCGAGCTAATACACCAGGAATACGACTTGTTTTGGGGTTAAATACAACTTTTAATCACTTTTTTTTCTATTACATTGTATGTCACGATAAGTCCCATATAAATGATTAACGCATGAATTTTCCGGATTCCGACATCCAACATTAACTAAAGTAAAGATTAGATGAGGAGGTTGTCCTTCGAGGAGTAGTTATGTGAGAACAGTAAATTTTGGTATAAATTAAAACAAATAATTAGATGAGGATGAAAAAATTGCATGGCCAGTTTTTGAGCATATATTTAAAACCATAATATTATGCCTTCGCTTTATAAAATATCTCGTACAAAAACGTTTGAAAACCAGTTATGATCAGAAAGGACAATCATAGACTTGTCAACATCCTAAAACATATTTAATATTTTGGTTAATGCAAATAATGAAGACACGTGTACCATCATAATCAACGTGTGAGAATTGAAAGTAGGAAAAATTATGAACCAGATATTTTCCTCTTCGGGGCCAAAATTATGAGGTCCCATCCCCATAACTTTTTGGGCACAATGTGTAGAAACTTTTTGATATGTTCATTCATGATATATATGTGGGTAAGATTGCCCAGATACAAACATAAGCCAAGAATGTCCACATATAAAAATAAGCCAAGATTGCCCCCGCAAGTGGTAAATAATTAAGTATGAGGATGGGGCCCACTCAACAGTCCGAGAATGAGGATATGGTTGGGAGGAGACCATATCCGGACCCAAATGTTCAGCTCGAGTGTGGACGTTGTGATTGTATCCGTGGATGGAGCCAGGAAAAAAAATGGGATGGACCGATACACAAAAATCATATAAATTATAAATAATATTTTTTTAAAAAAATTTATAGTGTAAAAAGAGAAGCACTAGAATCAAAAGGTTTTACTATAAGTAGGGCTAAAACAGAATACATGGAATGCCACTTTAGTAAAAACAACGAGAACAATGAGACGAATGTTAAAATTGATGGACATGAAGTGAGTATAAAAAAAGAGTTTTAAATACTTAGGATCTATAATTGAAGAGAACGGAGAAATCAATAAAGACACACATAGGATCCGGCGGGTTGGAATAAATGGAGGAGTGCATCTTCTATCCTTTTGTGACCGTAAAAATACCATTAAAATTGAAAGGAAAATTTTATAAAACGGCCATAAGGCCCGCAATGCTTTATGGAGCAGAATGTTGGGCGACTAAATATGAACACGAACAAAAAATGAGGGTAGCAGAGATGAGAATGCTAAGATGGATGTGCAGACACACTAGATTAGATAGAATAAGAAATGAACACATTAGAAACAAAGTGGGAGTAGCACCAATAGACGAGAAAATTAGAGAAACACGATTAAGATGGTTTGGACATGTTTATAGGAGACCTTTAGATGCACCTGTGCGACGTTTAGAAGGTAGAGAATCACTCACACAAATCAAAAGAGGGAGAGGTAGGCCTAAAAAGACTTGGAAAGAAGCTATTAAACATGACATGTTATACCTAGAAATAAACGAAAATATGGCTTATGACCGTAAACGATGGCGCGATATGATCCGTATAGCCGACCCCACGTAGTGGGATTAAGGCTTAGTTTGTTGTTGTTGTTGTTGGGGGTGGAGGGTCGGGGCCCAAAGTGTCCCTCCTATCTCGATCCGCATTGTATCCAATTTATCACAGAACGAATCATATGAAAAACATAGTTCGCCTCTAAAATTGGTTGCGATTTGTACATCTTTCTATCTAGATCTTGGTAAAATCCAATTCCACAATGCATAACATTCTTATTTTTAATCGTTGATCATGTTATACAATCTAAAAGATATTCTTCTAGACGGCACCACATCATGTCTTATTTGACACAGGAACAAAGTTAGAAAATAAACATTAAGGGGCGAGACTTATTTAAAGAGGGGTTTTAAAACTCTTTTAGGGGCGAGGTTTTAAATATTAATATATATTTTATCTAAGAAAAATATAATTTTAATAATTATTATCAAATATATATATATATATATATATATATATATATATATTAATTTAGAAAAACTTATAATGTGGGGGGAGCAACTACCAGCCTTCCCCTATCTTCGTTCCTGGTGTTACATGCTCATCAACAGGTGAACTGGAACCTAAAACTATCTGTGAAAATAATTTGACTCATAATTACTTGTTTGTAATTTTTTTTATAAGTTTGAGGGAGTGGGCAAGGACTATGGCGGAGCCAACACACTATAGCGGGTGGGACAATCACGAAAATTAGGTAAGTAAGATAGAAAACTAAAAAATATTATATAAATTATAAAGATTATTTTAAGAATATTAATTTGTAATAACAAAAAGGGGGGCGGGTCTTAGTATGACATCCTAGTTGTACTAGTGGATGAGTGGAGGGAAGTGGATCAAACAAACTGAAATCAGACCTTGTTTGTTTATGTTTCCAATAGGCTCTTTTCATTTCCAACTATTCATAAAAGTGGAATCATGTTTCCATATCCAACGGAAATCATCATTTTCATTTTCTATTTTTAACATAAAACAACATCTCAAACCTATAATTTATATTCTCAAACCTATACACTACTCTACATCATCAATCAATCACTATTCTCATATTTTAACTCAATTATACATATGGGACTCACTAATATCAACTTTATCTACTTAAATATTACTATTTTTAAATTATATCTATCTAATGGGACCCACCAACTACAATCTTATAAATATAATATTATATATTCAAATTAAAATATTGAAAGTGGATCCCACCACTATCAATTTTTCAATTATTATATACATAAAATAATATTTCGGAACTATTAAATCAAACACAATCTCAATTCATTCATCCAAACACAATTCCAATTTCCACATAAACTAATAAATTCTCAAAATTCTATTTTCAACTCAAAAAATTGGAAATGGACTAGGAAACATAAATAAACAGGGCCATATAGTTTTTAATCATTACCCCCTAATAAAGATAAGTGATACGATACACTAGAGTTATAAGCTATTTTTAATCACTAATTTGTACTGAACTCACTATTTTTTTCCTCACACAATTAAACATTTTAACTTGACCCAGATAATTACTTCCTCACTAAGATCTGCATCGCAAAATGACTGGAGCCCACAGAGAATTTATAGTTTTAAATTGATTATAATATTTATATATAATATCTAAGTATTTTTTATGCTTTAACCTATAATTTCTTTTACAAAGACGTAATATAAACTAAAAAAAAATAGAATACTAAATAAAAAATTAATCTAATTCTGAGAGGAATATGAACCTCCAGAATTACGAGGAAAATGAGTAGGGGTGATCACGGTGCGATTTTGCGATTTTTTGATTAAATTTCAAACCGAATTGCTATATGCGGTTCGGTTAAATAAAATTTTTAAATCGCGGTTTTATGAAGTAAAATCGAAGGTGCGGTTTGGAGCGGTGGCGGGCGGTTTTGCGATTTTAATTAACAATAATATTATATAATTTATAAATTAATATAATTTTGTTATGATCTTTTAAAGAAAAAGCTAAAGAAAAATATTATAATTGAAAAGTGATTTTTTTAAACAAGGTGTATTTTTGTGAATAAAATGCACAAATATCTTTTATTTCAGTTACATTCAATATATGCAATGTTGTTCTATTTTAATACAAAACATAATGCATTGTAATAATATTAAAAGAATGTAAAATGCGTTATAATTTAGTATACAAAGTGTGAATCTAATTATATCATTCATAAAATTAGTTCTTAATATAGTTATTGTCTAACTATTTAACTAAATACTAAAAAACAATATTTTATTTTTGTTCTTTAAAATAAGTAGATAGATTAGGATTACCATGCTTTAAAATAGTAAAAAAAAATGGGATAATGGTTGATGTTTCCAGTTTTTGTTCTTGTAGATATGTTTCCAGTTTTGGTCAGCTAAACAAGGTGTCTCATTTTGCTGAGACAAAACTGATGTATAATGGATGATGTAATTGCTCGTTTCAATATACAGGTTGGAGACATTGTCTAATCCCCTCACCCCTCATTAGGGTGATTTATACAATATATATATATATAGGGGTGCGGTGCGGTGCGGTTTTAGCGGTTTTAGCGGTTTTTCAAAATCTAAAACCAAAACCGCACCAACAAAGCGGTGCAGTTTCTATCTAATATTTTGAATTGCGGTATTGGTCATAACTTATTATGAACAGTACGGCTTGGTGCGGTTCGGGCGGTTTTTAAAAAATTATGATCACCCCTAAAAGTGAGTGTGTCAATATTGTCAATTTGTCATTGTCAGGCTTACTTTTTTTTTTTTTTTCCTTTTCAAAATTCTCATCCATTTATTTAAGAGATAAAATAAGTACGGCGAGCCAATGGGAAATCTTTTGTATAGTAAATTCTTATAATCAAAATTATTATGACAACTAATTGTGGAATCTCTATACAATCCACACATAGAATAGTACTGAATTATTTCAAACTAGGAACATGGGAAATAATTTGTTTGAGGTTCACTGGGTGTGGAAATCGAACCACATTACTCGAACTCGACTCAAGATCGATCGTTAAAAGCTTATTCGAGTCTATAACGAACCAAATTTGAGCACAATTTTTCGTTCGATAAAACATAAAACTCGGCTTGAGCTCAACTCGATTAGTAAAATATTAATATGTAAAATCTACCACCCAAAAAGTTTATTTAAAATGTGCATTGAAGGATTAAAATTTAATAAACTCAATGTTATATATAGATTTAATAAATTTATTATCCTTAACATTCAAATCATAATTGCAACAAGTCGTTGGGAATACTATCTCTTACCGGATGAACACACACATTATCGAAAAACTTTAAAGTAAGAGTAAACACTTCTCATTTTTCTTTTAATAAGCTGAGAGTACTGGTTGGAAGTAATGAGATAAATTTTAAAAAAACTAAAAAAAAATCGGATTCGAACCGCGGTCAACACCCTTAAAAAGAACAAGCAATACCAATTGAACTACCAACATTATTTTTAAGATAGATATTTCTTAAAGTGTCGATACTTACCATATCGATAACCTATTTATTTCCACAATCTATCAAGAGTTGGAGTCAATAAACTAAAACTACGCTTATAAATGAACTACGACTAGTCTTGAGTAAGTGGTGGAACCTAAGGGGTGTAAACGAATCGAGTCGAGCCATAGTATTGTTTAAGTTCATTTAAATTTTATCGAGTTTCAAATTATTTTTGATCTTAGTTTAATTGTTAATCATGTCGAGTTTGAACAAACTTTAGTCGAGTCTAATACGAATCTAGTTCGAATAGCTTGATATTTTTAGCTAGATGTAAGTCCGCCGTTGCATGCATGTGTGAAATACGTAAATGGAAGAAATAACACATCAATTACATGAAGTAAAATATTTTGATACCCAAAAAAAATAATACAATATTTATAATCAAATTCATTTTGATTTTTTTTTTTTTTTTTGATTCTCAACTGTGAGTTGCTATTCTTAGAATACAATTTGACACTGTGGAACATAATACACTCGGCTATTGTTCATCTAAATGCTTGAATAATGAATAATGAATAATATGTTGTTTTTATTAAAAAAAAGAAAAAAAGAAAGAAAAAAAGGAAAAAGTAATGAGTGAAAAAGTAATGAGATGCTAAACATCAAAAAAAAAATGATCCTATCCAATTCAAAACAGCAAACAATTAAAAATTCAAACCACTTTTTCAAATGATGTTTGACAGTTAATAAACTAAAATACTACATCGTTTTGTCCGAAGCGGGCATACTACCTGCTAATGATATTTTTGCGGGGACCCAATGAGAGCTTCGTAGTATGAATGAGACTGGTCCTTTGGCCCACTTTAAAAAAGAAACAATTTTTATTATTTTTAACCTCTTAAAATTCACCAGCAAAACATAATTCTATTGGAGTAATGAGGAAGCCAACCTAGAATTTTTGGTTGGTGTGAAGTCTTATCAAACATTTTTGAAGTTTTTTTATGTACCTAGACCTTTTTAGGAAAATTTTTAATTGGATACTATTATCTGATTATAGTACTACTTTATCAATTTTAGCGAATAGAATTCTCTATTCCAAATTGTATTTCATCTCGTATTCCAAATATCTTAAATATACGCTAAGTGTAAATTAATGATGTCATCAATACACTTGTCGTGTAATAGTGGTATTTGAAACACGAGATGATATACAATTTGGAATAAAAAATCTCGAGTGCAATTTTAGTCCAAATTCTAAATCATGACCCCAAATTTTAATGATAACTATGTCATCTGCTTTCCAACACGCAAATTAAAGATATTGAAATTCTTCCAAGGAATATAGTTAGAAGTGTCAAAATCAGCCCATTCTGATGATAGGATTAAACTGAAATGTGATTTCATAAGCCCGAAAAAAGTCGTATCTATTTGGCATGTCCCATTAGACCCGAAATATCAGGCCATCCCAATGCATTTTACATCTATTTTCAAAACATGGGTCGGATATGAACTTCAAATATTGCGGCCCAACGGAATTTGACTCGGCCCATTTGACACCTCTAAATATATAGCAAATAAACATTTAAGCCTTCATTAAAATTTCTTACTAAAGATCCTAAAGCTTAATTATTTAGTTATTTTGTTAATGCAGATAGTTTCACATACTTGATCTCAAATTTCTCTGTATACAATAATTTTACATAATATTTATGTGCATGTTTGAGAGTATTTATGCAAAATTGTATTCAGAAAATTAAACTTTTTAATAAGTGACTTTTCAAAAAGACTCTAACTATAACTTCTCTACATAGAATGGACTTTTTGAAGAAGTAGCTTGTTAAAAACCCATTTCAAAAGTGCTTAATAGTATTCCTTAATGCACGTTGCATTCATGAAACATAAAAGGGAAAAAAAATTGGATGTAGATATTGCTTTTAATTTCTTATATTTTACACTTCAAGAAGAAATTTGGACTATTGAAATTTCAACCTTGTAATTCGATAATGATGGACGAAGCAAATAGCCAAATATGTTTGGATGTTCCCTTAAAATCCATTCAAAAGTTCTACCCTACATATTATATACACATATAATATATTGACTTGATTTTAATACTGATGAAAACTGTACGGATACAAATATCCACACCACACTTATAAAATACACGATCTCCCTTTAGGATGAATCCCATACTTAAGAGTCCCTATTGTTGCATTTCTAGAGTTCCGTGGAGAAATGAATTGAGAAATATGCTTTAACGAGTTAGGGTTCTGAGTTGCTTTAGATTGTACGCCACACAAAAAATACTTTTCCAATATGTTACCAGACGGATTCAAATCTCAACACAACGGGTGCCAGCGAAGCAGACATCATAACACTCAGATCGTTCCTAGTGGAGTATTGAGAGAAGCTATATCCATTACAAGAAAAACATATATCAAATAGAAAAACTCCATAATGACACGTCAGCATTAATTTCCACGTCATCACTATAATGTAGTGGAGGTGGCAGCATCAAACCCTCAGCCATATCCGCCAGCAACCCATGCATCCCAAACCCCATTTCCTCATCCATAAACATCATATTTTCCGGCGACTCCGTACGGACGGCAGAGGCGGCGGCGTCCGCCTCCTCCGTCTCGTCCCCATCCCACTCCGATGATTGTCTCCGGAAAGCCTCCGCGGCCTCCGCCGCCGTCCTCTGAATATCCTTCGCATCCGATGACGCCGGAACAGGCAGCCGCCAAGCTGAGTCCGCGAAATTCACGCAAGCCGATTTCCCTCTCAATGCGATCGCCGCCACGTCGTACGCACGCGCCGCCATCTCCGCCGTCGGGTAAGTCCCCAGCCAGATCCTCGTTTTCTTGTTCGGCTCCCTCACCTCGCACACCCACTTGCCGGAGTCCCGCCGCCGCACTCCGCGGTAGACCGGGTGGCGCGTCTCCCGAAATATTTTCCGGCCGGCGCGTTTCTTTGGTGTGTTCGAAGCTAGAATCACTTCTTCATCGGAGAAATTAGCTTTTTGGGTGAAGCTCCCATTTTCGCATGAAGATTCAGACATGAAAAAGTGATTTTCTGAGTATAAGAATGAAGAGCAATATTTATATACGTTTGCGTGTATATTTATGAGCTTACTAGGCTTGGGACTTTGATATTTATAGACGGGAAATCAACGGTGTAGATCCGCCAGGCTGGCGATATGGCTTCACACGGTTGTACTTTTTACTTAAAGAAGAAGAAAAGAAAGTAGAAAGCAGAATAGAGCGTGGTTTGTGGTGGGGCAGGGTACAAGTAACTAAAGCAGTGGTCTAATGCTCTGCGCGTATAATATAAACGAGTGAGGTTTGAATAAGGAAATAAAAAGGAGTGAGTTATAGATATTTTCCTCTTTGGGGCCAAAATTAGGAGGGTCCCGCCCCCTTACTTTTATGGCATAACATGTTTGTAACCTATGATGATGTGTTGATTTAATGATATATGTGGGTAAGACTAGCCGCAAATTAAATAAGCCCAAGACTGTCCACATATAAAAATAAAAGCCCAGATTGCCCCTCCACAAGTGGTAACATTAGGATGTGGCGTCCGAGTGATGTAAAGGGAAGTTGGTTGGGGGAGACCATATCCCTAAGGTTCAGTTTGAGCATGGAAGTTGGTGAACCAGGAGAACACCGTTTGCTTCTCGAAATTTGTCGGATAAGTTTTCAATTTTTATAAAATTCAAGATTTGATTTTGTCTTATATTTTTAATTTAATCGTTAGTTGAATTAATGGAATTTTCTTGTGTCGTCAAATATTTTACGATTATATTCCTCAGCTTTTCTGTTGGTATTGGCTATATCAAACTTTTACTAAGTTAACCTCATTTTTACTTTGTATTATCTGTTGTTTGGGTGGTACTGATTAACAAGAAATGACTAAGTGCTTAAACGAAAAAATGGGACTGAATGGATTTAAAGCCGAGGCTAGTATTGAATACTATTTCTACAAGATGAAATTACCCCGTTACAAAGTGATTACGATACTAGCAATCGTCTCCAAGATAGAACGACTTTACTGGTTTGACTTAGCAACACTTGCAAAAGTCGAACCTATTAGGTATCGACCCGTCGAAGCCCCACAGTTTTCATATTCGAAGAATATCGAGACAAGCTCGGGCTGTTGGCGTATTAATCCCTGTCAAACAAAACCAGAAAAACAGAGTGATTAAAGGTGATGATAAAAAACGATAAAACACGAAAATACCGATCGAGTCCTTGAATTGGAATCAAAACACCCTTCGAATCCGGCCGGATATCGTGATTTTGGCCCCTCTATATCACTGAGAAGTGGAGAGGAACACGAAGGTGTGGCCACAAACCCAAGCCAGAAAAACCCATCTAAATCGGTCACAAAGTCCGGGTAGAACCACAAATTCGAATAGCTCTCACACGTCTTGCACACACAATGAAAAAGAAAAGAGAGAGAGCCGCTTAGTTTCTCACAAGCGAAGAATAGGTTTTATCCTCTTGGACAACATTCATAGAATTTTGAGCAAAAGACACGGGTTTACCAACACAAAGATATAATTATTCCTTTTGATAGCTTTGAAAATCACTAAAGAACCATTTAAGATTTTCATTAATCCATTTTCAAACCTACCTTCTAATCCATCATCTTCTAACGCAAAGACACGACATCAAATTATAACATATATCGAGACACATGTCTAACATTTTTCAAAGTATAAACATAACTTGAATCAAATTTCAAGCAAATATCACAAATTCCAAAAACATTACATTTTTTCTCATTGGCCATAGAAACAAAACTATTTTTCATTTCTTTATAGTTCGGAAATAGATTTTTAAATGGGGACATATGAAAAGTGCACGAGAAACAATTAGCCATTCATCTTCACACATAGAACTTGAATGAACAGTAATTCACTATAGGCACATCACATATACCAGTCACCATAAACATATCACTCGCGTTTTCACTACTAGAAGCCAAATTTGCTTGATCATTAGACTGATTTTGGTTTCCTTTTTTATTAGGTCACTCCCTAATCTAATGACCTACCTCACCACAATTATAACACTTTCTTCCCTTAGATCTAGACTTAGACCTAGTCTAGCCTTTTCATTTTTTCTTGTTAAAATAATGATTTTGGTGATTATCAATTTTTTGTTGGTTATCAAACCTATATTGAGACCTACCCGAACATGCAACACCTCACCCGGTCTTTTACCCCTTATTAACTTTTAAATCAAGTTTCTTACTTTTTAAACCATTAACAACAGTGTCAAGAGTAATCGAATATATACCATACTTAATAGCAAATTTAACATCTACGATTCAGGAAATGTATTTAAAAGCACAATAGGAGTGTAATCATCAATATTTTTATCACCGGTTTGCTTAATATCTTGGATTAACTTCGTAAACACATCAAGATTCTCATTAACATCCTTGTTTAAACCTAATTTAAATCTAGAGAACTTTTCAAGCAAGAACAACTTAGATGACAATGAAGTTTCAGTATACAAATCTTGAAGCTTGTCCCAAAGTTCTTTCGAAGATTTTTGTTTACCAACTTTTTTTAACACAGAGTCATACGAGTTCAGTATAATCGAAAATAAGCAAATTCAACCATTTCAGTTTTCTTATCAGCAGTTTCCGTAGTAGGAACAGTACCATCCACAGCTTTAAAAACCTTTTGATGAATTAAAATACCCTTCATTTTTTGTTGCCAAATAGAGAAATCAGTTTTGCCATTAAATGGTTCAAGATTATAACAAGACATAACCATTTTCAAAAAACACCACAGTTTAAGAAAATAACAACACAACAAAGCAGGTATTATAGAACAAGCAGATCACACTGATTTAGAGAATACAATGGAAGCAATTCTCAAGGCCACAAAATGAGCAGACAAGCAGCAAGCACTAAAGTACAAATAAAAGGCTCAACAACAACTTAAAGATTCTATAGCAAGAAATCCCAGCACAGAAAATCACAACAAGCGATATTTAAGCTACAAAAGCAATAAAACGACGACAAGCAGTTGCGCTACAAAAAAAAAGTAAAAGAAAAGTTCAAGCCAATTTACCAGAGCGAAACCCTATGGTAAGGATTTCGGAAAAAAACACCAGAAATTTACCGAAGTGTACGCACCAAAGTACAACCCCAAGTTTGGTCAGTCACAAAATGGCAAACAAGCGTGGGTCTGATATCACTGTTAGGTATCGGCCCCACTGTCTAGCCCATACGTACGCCATAGCACAATATTACAATAATCTAATGAATAAACTATTACAATATAAAGGCTATGGAATTAGGGATTACAAGCCTCTTTCTAATAAAGCAATAAACCAAAACAAATAAGCTAAAAGCTACAAAAATAATACCAAACAACCCGCTCCACTTCCTCGATCCGCTGCGAGGACCCGGAGCCAGATTGAGGGTTGACTTTTTTGCACGGAGTCGCTGCCAACAACAACACGAGACAGAACTAACTGTAAAGTAGAATTAAAAGATGAAAGCAAAAAATAGGAAAGATAAACAAGGCATTTTGGATTCATTAAATGTCACATCCCTACTAATTAAAACTTTAAAACGAGGTTGAGATTTTAATCACAACTTATAACCTTTAACACCTTCAGGGTAACCAAGAAAAACACATTTTATAACCCTAGGTTCAAGTTTATCAAGTTTTTGATCAGCAAACACAGAACATCCAAACACTTTTAAGTTAGAAAAATCAATTTCCATACCCGTAAACACAGATTCAAGTATTTTACCACTTAAAGGCACAGAAAGAGATCGATTAATCAAATAAGTAGTCGTATGAATAGATAAACAACGAACATAACACGTGTTTCGGCTTTTAAGCTTTAAGAAGGAAATAATGAAATACGTTGGTAATGCAAAGTGCTCGAATATTTAATTTATTATTTTCATGTGTTTTTCATCTGCATGTGCTTCATATATATAAGTATCAAGGTTCCTCATGGAAACTTTTAGTTTGAAAAGAAAGTAAAAAATGCACCTGGTTGCTCGAATAGGTGCTACAGTTCGAAAGTGCATGACCGTGCAATTTAGTGCGATCGCGCACTACCCAGGTGGGGGCAGTAACGCACGCGCCCCATCCCGGTGCGCGACTGTGCACTAGCCCAGTTGGAGAGAAAATAATTTTAAAGGTTTTTAAATAAACTTTGTCCAAAACTATAAAGGCCTTGAAGCCCACGCCCGACCGGTCTGCAGCGACGCGTGTGTTTTGAACCAAACCCATAAGCATATAGCTCCCCACCCTATTAAAAATTTTGTTGTCCCAAACCCATTAGTCCAACTTCATCACTCCTATATGGAATGGAGCTTCATCACTCCTCCCCACATTTTCCAATTTAGATCTATGTCAATTTTCAGTATTAAGTGGCTAATTTGTAGCATTAATTTCTCATTAACCCGGAATTGATTTTGAGAAATTCAATTTGTCAATCTCATTTATTCATATACTAGAACTTTACCATATAATTACTTATTCCATTTTCCACCAATGAAAACCACTTAAATGTTTGGCCAAAAATGAGCCAACACCCATTTCTTCATAAACCAAATTCCAACATTATCTGGATTGGCCATTTATCATTATATTCCCACAAGTTAATATCAGTTTTTGTTAGGACTTTATGGTTGATGAAGTCCTGGTCATGATCATGGTCCAAATCTATAAGAACTACCTTTTACCACGAACATGTGTTTGTAGTAGACTTTTCCACTTTTTTTACGGTTTTGGAGAAAATGTAGAGCTTAAGCTAGAGTCAAAGAAGAGAACTAACGTGTTTATAGGCAGAGTGCTAAAATAACTCAAAAACATGTTGTGTGTATCGGGTTCATGGTGTAGCACAGAGTGTTGGCATCATAATTTGTAACACCTTTCTATATTTTTTGTTGTTGAGTTGTGATGTGCCGAGGGCCATTCATTGAGAGCCTAAGAAAATAAAAGAGAGTTCAGTTTCAAGTCTATTAAAAAAATTTATGGGATGATGACTTGCGTTGTCGGTAGTATTACATCACTCTTTACAATACACTCCTTAAAGTATTTTTCTTTCTAGTAATTTTTTGAGAAAGCCTAATTTAAATAAGTGTTGGAATGTCGAATGTATAAGGTAGTCCTAAGGAAGGGGAAAAGAAGGCCTTAGTTGTCTATCCAAAGATTTGCTTGCAAATAGGTATCTTTACGAGAGTCAAGTGGGTTTCAGATAGAACATCGGGTATAATATGAACAACGAACCAAAATAGGGGTTCATGTTATGCCTCCATGCCTTGAGTTGAAGATAAATACGATGAACCTCTCATTTGCAACGGAATGTAATTTATGGAGGATGTTCAAAATTTGAGCTTTTGTACAAAATATATACAGTGTCATAGTGCCACATCACTGAGGAAAACGACAAAAGACGCTCTTTTGATTTTTGAAGTGATCACCTCGGATGATTTGACCCGAATTCATCACACTAATACTAAGATCTGGTGCTTTACACACGGTAACGAATGGGCCTCGTACAAATTTCCTGATGGACTTTCAACAAAGAGAATATTTTGCGCCAAAAATCAGATCCTTACGGAGACCTTCACAGAAGGAAAAATCATCAAATCCCTCAAACATATGCATCCCTTCAAGTCCTCGGGTCCTGAAAGACTTATAGATCTCTCAAAAAATCCACGGAATTTCGGAAGTCGCCACGACCCCGCATCTCTCACTTGCTCTTCGTGGATGACACTTTACTATTTGGTCATGCCACTGTTGATGAAGCAAGACACCTGCGTTTTGCTATCAATCTCTTTGAAAGAGTCCCTGGCCAGATGGTACACCTCGACAAGTCCGGAATTCTTTTTAGCAAAGATGTGGATCATAATATTAAAAATCAGATTTTGGGCATTCTGGGGTTCCAAGAGGTGGACTCCCATGGAAAATATTTGGGACTTCCTAGTGTTATGGCGGGAGCAAGAAGGAGATTTTGGGTTTATTAAAGATAAAATTTGTCAAAGAATTCAAGGTTGGTCGACAAGCCATTTTTCGAAAGCATGAAAAGAGAATTTAATTAAATTGGTGCTTCAGGCGATTCCCATGTATGCCATGAGCTGCTTCAAGTTCCTTAATTGTGTTCTCCTCGATATTCAATCCATGATCGCCTCCCTATTGGTGGGGGTAGTACACAACGATCGAAACTTCATTGGTCCTCTGGAACTCTTTGGCGCGCAACAAATCCTTAGGTGGTCTTGGCTTTCGCTCGTTTCAGGCTTTTAACCTCAATGTCCTATCCAAACGGGCATTACGTATTCTCTCTAACCCGCGATCACTTCTTGCCCGGGTTCTAAACGCCAAATATTTTGAAGATAGATCTTTTCCGAAGCCTGTATTGGATATTGTCCCTCCTAGACATGAAGGACAATTTTAGACGGCCATAGAGTTCTCAATTTGGGTTGCCACAAGCGTATTTTCTCCGTCGGGACACAAAGATATACGGGCAATAAATGGATTTCGAACCCTCCATTTCTCTTATCATCTTCTCCCCAGGTGGACTTTCTTATGAAAGTAAGGTCTCGAGCTTATCGACTCTCGAACAAATTAGTGGGACTTTCAAACCTTCTCCGCGCCACTTTCCCCGATCAAGAGACCCAAGCCATCCTCTACATCCTCTCGAATAACTCAAACCCGGTAGGACATTTGGTGTTGGTATCTAAGCAAGAACAAAAATTCTCAATTGTTCATTTATAAAGTCGTCCCGACAATCCGGGAATTTCCTATCAATGGCCCTACGGTTTCTTCTTGTGCAACCCCCTCTCCCATTTGGAAAATGTTATGGAAACTACTGTTGCCTTCTCGCATTCTCCACTTTGCGTGGCATTTGCTGTCATATAATCTTATTGGCCCATATAACTTGGCAAGAAGACATCTTTCCGATAGAGACCACTGCTTGTCGTGTGACCATCCGACTATCTAGACATCTCACATTTTCTTCCTCTGCCCTATTGTTGCCCAGGTTTGGTTTCTCGTGGGACTTTCGGAACTTATATCTCTCTTCCAACAACCTTGTGGAGTTCCGTGGGCTAGAGAAATTTTGCTAAATTCCGCAGAGCACATAGCTACCATAGTCCTGACCATCTGCTGCTCTATCTGATATGACCTAAATCTAAAATCTTTTGAGGACCAACGTTTCTCCCCTCACGCAATTGTCATGTCGGCTAAGCACACGCTATTAACATTTCGAATGGCCATGTATTGGCCTGAATGCCCATCTCATGTGCTTAATGAAGCTGAATTAATAGCATGGCAAAACCAAGTTGTTGATGTTGGCATTTTTGTTCTTGGGGAACATGGACAATTTCTATAGGGCTGAAGCCTTTGCTTTGAGAGGCTATATCCTTGGCAACAACATTAGCTCATACTAACATGTATTTCCTAGGCGACTCCGCAGTTATCATCTCAACTGCTTAGGGCGTAACTGAATCAACCCCAGACTGTGATCGATCTTGCTTGACATTGTTCATCTTCTTAGTAGCTATCACCATTTAGGCTTATTTTGGGTTCCTAGATTGGAGAACATTGTGGCCCATGAGTTTGCCCATTTTGCTAAACACAATTTTTGTACGACGAATTCGTGGTTCGACCGTCCAGACTTTTTATCTCAATCGGTGCTGGACCTTTTCTAGAAATCTTAATATTATTTATTTCCCTCTAAAAAAATTAAAATACAAAAATATATATAAGGTCATAGTGCCACATCACTGAGGAAAATGACAAAAGACACTCTTTTGATTTTTAATGTGATCACCTTGGATGATTGGACCTGAATTCATCATACTAATACCAGGATCCGGTGCTTTACACACAGAAACGAGTGGGCCTCGTGCAAATTTCCTGATGGGTTTTCAACAAATAAATTGGCCTATATTATAAGGACTCTGCCAATCTCATCCCCAACCACATTCACAAGCCCGCAAAAGAGTCATAGGAGGTAAAACATCAGCCAAGAAAATTCGCGGGCCACCGCTGTAGGGAGAAAATTCACTGCCCCCTGCCATTCGGGCCAGGTCATTTCCCTAGAGCATCAAGATCTCCAGCCTCCTGGAGTATGATGAGACGAGAGGTTCACCAGGAACGCTTAGACAAACTCCAAGCAAAGGTGGATCTCCACACTAACTTGGTTGATCATCTCACAGTTAGGTCAATCACGGGGATGGACAAACTCACTACTGCCTTCGCACGACGATTCTCCATCAGAAGGAAGTATTCAGAGACCATGGCTCAACTTTTTCAATTAGAAGGAGAGTTTCTACAAGACCTCATGAACTGATTTGTGGAAGTTACAGGTTCCAAAACAGGTAACACCAAGCAAAAAGGCAAATCGTTAAGAAGACATAAGGATACACCCCTCATTCTAGAAGGACATTATTCAAAAACTCAAAGAACGTAAGGAGACGCCCTTACCGGGCTAAAGGGGATGCCCTAGCCTGGCAAAAAGGGTGCCTTCCACAATCTCCTCCTCCTGAAGGGCTCTGCTCACCAGATATGTCTGCTGTACTCATGAAGATTGCAACTCAATGAAACTACATGGAATGCTCAATGACATCAATGCTCCAAGAGCCACATGAGGATATCCCCAAGCCTTGTAAGACCCCTTGATGTGAACCGCAACAACAACTGTGCATACGACGCAACAACAATATGTTGTTAACCCAAGATCTTCACTAGTTCCGTTAAAGATTGGTGGAAACCTCGACCCTTTGCTTAGCAAAGCAAGAACCTCGGTATGCAAAGACACCATAATCAATTATGGGTTATTGCCTGATAAGTCGATAATTTCTGCAAGAAACATAAATCTTGAAGCACTTTGAGAATACCCTAAATTTTAGAGTAAAAGATTAATTGCAATTTATAACTAGTGAAAAATATTAAGTGTTCTCCCTTATAAGTGGACTCCAAACACTAACCCTACTAGGAAACAACTTAAAATCAAAAAAGTAAATGGAAAACTGAACAAATTCCAAAAACACAAACCCGAACACGGTCGTGCTATGGCACATGGCCAGGCCGTGTTGTTCGTTGTCCTCGGAACCAAAATATTGCACCTCAACATGCTCGTGTTGCTCGCTGTAATGGGAACCAAAACATTACACCTGCGACACGGCTGTGTTTTTTTTGACATGGCCAGAACGTGTTGTTGAGCACGGCCATGTCCGTGAACACCCTAGGCCATGTTTCCCTGCACACGCCCTGTTTTTACCTCTTCTCATCCCGAACTCAAAATAACAACTTTAGACGCGACCTTAAAGGTTTATATGGCCTCCAAAACATCAAAACGACTCAAACAACTCAAAATTACAACTAACGCTGAGATGAACGAATACAAGACACTATTGAGATTTGACTACAAAGACTTCAAGACCCAAAATGACTCGTATCATTGGCTTCCTTCATAGACAATGTCCTATTCACTACTTCAGTTTGACCATCTGTTTGGGGGATGACATGTAGTAGAAAATAACAATTCAGTTCCCAGTTTTCCCCACAAGGTCTTCCAGATGTAACTTAAGAACTTAGCATCCCTATCCGAAACGATAGTTCTAGGCATACCATGCAATCTCACAACCTCTTTAAAGAACAAATCGGCAATCAAAGACACATTATCAGTTTTATGACATGGAATAAAATGTGCCATCTTTGAAAATCGATCTATGATAACAAATATAGAATCGGACCCATGCTTAGATCTTGGAAGTACTAAAATAAAGTCCATAGAAATATCCACCTAAGGTGTTGTCGGAATAGGTAAGGGTGTGTAAAGACCCTGGTTTTGAACTCAAGATTTAGCTTGCCTACAAGTAACACATCTAGTACAAATATGCTCAACAGCACGCTTCAAATATGGCCAATAAAAATGCTCTTGTAAGACCGTTAATGTTTTGGCTACCCCAAAATGTCCCATAAGACCCCTACCATGTGATTCTATCACTAGTAAGTCTCTTAATGAATACTGAGGAATGCACAATTTATCCTCCCAAAATAGAAAACCATCATGCCGATAAAATTTACCCTCCACCCTCTTTTCGCATGCAAAAAACGACTCAGAAAAATCAAGGCCAAGCAAGAACAACTTTTTAACATGTTCAAATCCAAGGATTTTAGCATCTAAAGTAGAGATACGAGTACACCTCCGAGATAGTGTGTCTGCTACCACAATAGTCTTACCTTGCTTGTACCGGATAATGTAAGGAAACATCTCGATGAACTTAAGCCAGCATGTGTGTTGCTTGTTTAACTTTTGCAGCCCCTTAAGGTACTTTAGTGACTCGTGATCAGTGTGAATTATAAATTCCTTCGACTAGAAATAGTCTTGCCATGTTTTCATGGCCCGAACTAAAGCACACAACTCCTTGTCGTACGTCGGATAGTTCAAAGCCGCCCCGCTCAATTTCTCACTGAAGAATGCAATTGCTTGCTCCTCTTGCAACAAAACGACTCCAATTTCCACTCCCGGTGCATCACACTCGATCTCGAAAACCTTGGTAAAATCCGGCAATGCTAGTAAAGGCGCATGTGTTAGCCTTACCTTTAGCAAATCGAATGCCTTATCTTGGGCTTCATCCCACTGAAACGCGACACTTTTTTTAATCATCTTTGTTAAAGGCGTTGCGATTTTGCTAAAGTCTCGTACAAACCTCCGATAAAAACTCGCAAGCCCATGAAAACTACGTACTTGGCTAGCCGACGTGGGCTTAGGCCAGTCCTGAATAGCTCTAATTTTCTCCTCGTCTACTGTGATTCCGATCGAGCTCACTACAAACCCCAAGAATATCAACTGCTCAGAACAAAATGTGCATTTCTTGACGTTTGCATAAAGTTGCTCTTTCCGCAACACTTCTAAGACAACCCACAAATAATCCAAGTGTTTGTACAATGATTTACTATAATTGAGGATATCATCGAAGTAAACCACGACAAACTTCCTAATAAAAGCACTCAAAACATGGTTCATCAGTCCATAAACATGCCAGGGCATTAGTTAGCCCAAACGGCATAACTAACCACTCATATAACCCATGTTTAGTCTTAAAAGTCGCTTTTCACTCATCCCCTTCTCGCATACGAATCTGATGGTATACGCTTGTTAAGTTGGTATTTTACCAACTTATTTGAGTATTTTAGATTAGAATTTGGTTTTATTTTGGGTGTTTTTAGAGTCTTTAGAGTCCAATTTATTTCAAATAGTGTCGATGAAGAGTCACTACTGATTTGGTAGCCGAGAAATGAAGAAAACGATGAAAACGACGCGAAGAAAGAAGAAATCGCGTGTGAAAAAGGAAAAAATCGCACTTTGACCCAAGGACGGGCGGGCGCTGCAGCGCCCCCGACAGGGAGTGCGGTATGGACGAAGGCATGTGGGCACCGCTGGCGGCCCAACGCCAGCAACGCAGCCTTCTCGCCGGGCGGGAAAAATTCAGTAAGTTGGCGGGCACCGCAGCGCCCGTGCGATAAATGGCAGGAGAGTTGGCGGGCGCCGCAGCGCCCGGGGGCGGAAAAACCTATGCTTACCTACTCCCTTTCTTGGATTTTTGTGGCATATAAATACTAGTCTTGGGGCTTGAAATTAGGGATCTTGGAACCCTTGGGAAGACAATAAAAACAGCTACAAGACAAGGAAGAAGGATTTGAGCATTTTGAGAAGAATTTGGAGAAGAAGATTGGAGGCTTCTATCATTTAGAAATAGAGAAGATCCCTCAACTCTTGTTCTTATTTTGTGCTTTCTTCATATCTTGTAAGATGTATTGTTGTATTTTCATGGATTCATTTTCTTCAATCATGAGCTAAACTCTATAATTCTAGAGGGATGATGTAATCCATGTTTGAACTTATGTTTTGAGATTGTGGTTTGTCAATCTAGATCTATCAATTTATTTGTGCTATTTGGATATATTGATTCTAAATTACTTGATCAATAATTTAGATTGTTTGGTGTATTTGATTTGACACTTGAGAAAGGTAATTGAATACATGACCTTGGAATAGCATAACCTAGGATTTCATAGAATTGAGAGATTTGTGAATCCTTTGAAGTCATTTATCAAGATTCATAGCTTTTATTGAGATTTTAATTGGTGATTTTTATAGAGATATTGATTTCCCAATTGAATCTAAAATCATTTGGCACTTGAGAGAGGGAATGATTATTGTAGAAATCTTGACTTATAAATTGGTAATTAATGATTGATAAACCATATTGACAACATAAGAGATAACTAGATTCATCATACCTCTAGAATTCACTCAATCATTTGGATAAACTCATTGATATTTTCATATTCTTGATTTATTTTTAGTATTTTTAGTATAATCAACTCCATCATATATCGAATTTCTAAATAAAGATAGACTACTATATTATAGTACTTAGCAATAATTTGATAATTATTCCCTGTGGATTCGACAACCTTACTTCTCTATATTAAAACTTAACACCGTAGACTTGCGGTTAGAAAAATCTCTAACAAGTTTTGGCGCGTTTCGGGAATAATTCATCTTATTTGCGCTAATATTATTACTTAGTAGTTTTACTTTAATTTAGATTGGTTTCTTTTGTTACAATAGGGTCATTGTCATTTTTGTGTTTTCTTGTTGATGCGAAAAAATAAAAGTGCTAATTTAATCTTATTTGATCCAGAAATTGAAAGAACGCTTCGAAAGATTAGAGCCGCACGAAGAATCGAATTCACAAAAATGGCAAGAATCGGTGATGATGAAGACCGCATACCTATTGTTGCACCACCGGAAAGGGCCATTCGGGATTATTTTCGACCAACCACAAATCAAAACTATTCGGGCATTGTTCGCCAACCTATCAATGCGAATAATTTTGAATTGAAGCCGACCCTAATAAATATGGTGCAACAAAATTAGTTTGGGGGTAGTGCCGTAGACGACCCGAATGCTCATTTGGCTATTTTTCTCGAGATATGTGATACTATCAAAATGAATGGGGTCCCCGATGAAGTTATTCGGTTGAGGTTATTTCCGTTTTCACTCCGTGATAAAGCTAGACAGTGGCTTCAAACCTTTCCACCTGGAAGTATCACTAGTTGGAATGATCTCACTGAAAAATTCATGGCAAAATTCTTTCCACCTAGCAAGACACTTCAACTGAAAAGTGAGATTGCTCAATTCCATCAACTCGACTTTGAGCCACTCTACGAAGCTTGGGAGCGATTCAAAGAATTATTGAGGAGGTGTCCACAACACGGTGCACGCAGATTGGCAAAAGGTTCAAGATTTCTACAATGGTATGAATGGGCATTCAAGAACTATTATAGATCTTTGCAGCCGGGAGGTACATTGATGCCTAAAACTCCAAGTGAAGCCATGCTTTTACTCGAAGAAATGGCTGCCAATAGTTATCAATGGCCGTCTGAAAGATCTACGCCAAGAAAAGTTGCCGGTGTTCTTGAACTTGATACTATGTCCGCATTGGCCTCTCAAATTTCCGCCTTGTCAAAGCAAATTGCTACACTAAGTCCAGGTGGAAAACAACAATCGGAGGCGATCATGGAGATAAGTCAAGAAATTGTGAATCCCGATACGAAACAAGCGAATTATGTGAATAATCGGGGTTTCAACAATAGAGGGAATCAATTGCCGACATATTATCATCAGGGACTTCGCAATCATGAAAACTTCTCGTATAGCAATACGAGAAATGTGTTGCAACCACCTCAGGGATATCGAGAATCAAGCAAGTACAGTACACACGTGGGAGAACAAAAGCCATCTTTGGAGGAATTACTTAGTTCATTCCTTGTAGAATCAAGAGCAAGGATGAACAAGACCGATTCTAACATAGAAAATTTGGGTTCAAGGGTTACAACAATTGAAAGTCATCTCAAATCTTTGGGGACACATGTGGGTCAATTGGCACGGCTATTAATTCAACATGAGAAAGTTGATACGTTTCCAAGTAACACCGAGGTGAACCCACGGGAACATTACAAGGCCATTAAGTTGAGAAGTGGGACGGAATATGATGAACCAAAGAAGCCTGCTCATGCCACCAAAGAACCAGAAGCAAGCTCTAAAACACTCCAAAATGAAGAGGGCATTGATAAGCAATCAGAAAAGGCAAAAATTGAGGTAAAACCAATTTCCAATTCTGATAATGTGTTACCAAATGCTCTTCCTTTTCCACAGAGATTTCAGAAGAAAAAGTTGGACGCTCAATTTTCCAAGTTTTTGGAAATATTCAAGAAAATTCACATCAACATCCCTTTTGCCGATGCACTTGAGCAAATGCCAAACTATGCAAAATTCATGAAGGATGTGATGTCGAGAAAGAGAAGGTTGGAGGCATACGAGACGGTCAATCTCACAGAAGAGTGTAGCGCCATTTTGCAAAGAAAGCTACCACAAAAATTAAGAGATCCGGGGAGTTTCACTATCCCTTGCACTATTGGTGATTCTTATTTTAATAAAGCTCTTTGTGATTTAGGTGCTAACATTAATCTTATGCCGTTATCTGTTTTTTTGAAACTTGGCCTTGGAGAAATAACGCCATCCACCATCACATTGCAATTAGCCGATAGATCACTCACCTACCCAAGAGGAGTGATTGAAGATGTGTTGATCAAAGTGGATAAATTCATATTTCCGCGGACTTTGTGGTGTTGGATATGGAGGAAGATCATGAAATGCCATTGATTCTTGGGAGACCTTTTCTAGCACGGGGACGAGCTTTAATTGACGTGCAACGAGGAGAGTTAACATTACGGGTAAATGATGATGAGGTACTATTTAACATTTATAAAGCAATGAAATTTCAAGAAGAACCTCACACGTGTCATTTTATTGATAAAATCGAACAATGTGATCAAACGGAAGTTATAAAACAAGATTTAAAAGATCCGTTAGAACATTGTTTGATTAATTCAATAATGAAATGTGATGAGGAAGATAGTGATGATATTGATTTGCTTGAGTTTATTCTTTCCCTTGAGGCTAAAGAAATTGTAAAAGAAAAACAAAAGGAAGCATTAGAAAATGCCAATATTGAAAATATTCCGAAAGGTACTTTAGAACTAAAGGAACTTCCAGAACATCTTCAATATGCATTTTTGAGAAAAGATAAAACTTACCCGATAATTGTTTCTGCTTCATTATCTTCATCCGAATTGGATAAGTTGTTGCGTGTGCTTCGTGAACATAAGTCGGCCTTGGGTTGGTATATTTCTGATTTGAAAGGTATAAGTCATTCCATTGTAATGCACAAAATTTTAATGGAAGAATCTTATAAACCATCTATTGAACACCAAAAAGACGACTTAATCCCGCAATGAAAGAAGTCGTGAGAAATGAGGTTTTAAAGTGGCTAAAGCGGTATTATTTATGCCATTTCGATAGTTCATGGGTGAGTCCGAACAGTTGTCCCTAAAAAGGAGGTATGACAAGTTGTGAAAAATGATAACAATGAATTAATTTTCTACGAACTTTCACAGGATGGCGTAGTATGTATTGACTATAGAAAATTGAATAAAGCTACTCGTAAGGATCATTTTCCCTCCCCTTTATTGATCAAATGTTGGACAAGGTTGGCAGGTGTTACGAATATTATTGTTTTCTTGATGGCTATTCAGGATACAATCAAATCGCCATTGCCCCCGAAGATCAAGAAAAGACTACTTTTACATGTCCATATGGTACTTTTGCATTTCGCAGATGCCATTTGGATTATGTAATGCACCTTCTACTTTTCGAGGTGTATGATGGCGATTTTTCATGGTATGGTTGAGGAAATCATGGAGATTTTTATGGACGACTTTTTCGGGTACTTCTTTTGACCATTGTTTGCATAACTTATCGATGGTTTTGCAACGTTGTGAGGAAACTAATCTTGTACTTAATTGGGAAAAATGTCACTTTATGGTCAAAGAAGGGATTGTACTTGGACATCGTATTTCTTGTACTGAGTTTGGAAGTTGACAGGCGAAGGTTGTGGTCGTTGAAAAGCTACCCCCACCTTCAAATGTGAAAGGCATAAGAAGCTTTTTAGGGCATGCAGGATTTTATAGGAGATTCATAAAAGATTTTTCAAAAATTATTAAACCACTTTGTAATCTCCTTGAAAAAGATGCTATCTTTTGCTTTGATGAGTTGTGTTTGCAGGCATTTGAACAGATCAAAAAGGCACTCATTTCAGCTCCGATTATGATAGTGATGGATTGGACTCAACCATTTGAGCTCATGTGCGATGCAAGTGATTATGCAGTGGGTGCCATTCTTGGTCAAAGGCGAGACAAAATTTTTAAAGCTATTTACTACGCAAGTAGGACCATGGACAACGCCCAACAAAACTACACCACCACAGAAAAAGAGATGTTGGCGGTAGTTTTTGCATTTGATAAATTCCGAGCTTACTTGGTGGGTACAAAGGTGATTGTTTATACGGATCATGCGGCAATCCGATATCTTTTCTCCAAAAAGGATGCAAAACCTCGGTTAATTCGATGGATTTTGCTCTTGCAAGAATTTGATATTGAGATTAGGGATAAAAAAGGAAGTAAAAATGTGGTTGCCGACCATTTATCCCGCCTTGAGCAACCTCACGAGGTGATTGAGAGTCCAATAAAAGAATCGTTTCCTGATGAACAAATTATGCGTGCCGAGACATCATTACCTTGGTACGCAAATTTTGTTAATTACCTCGCGGGAGGAGTTTTGCCATCGGACTTGACTACACACCAAAAGAAAAAATTCCTACATGATGTTAAGTCTTGTTTGTGGAATGATCCGTTATTGTTCAAGAGATGCGCGGATTCTATCATTCGCCGTTGTGTTCCTAAGGAAGAAATTGGAGAGATTCTTCAACATTGTCATTCATCATCTTATGGGGGACATTTTGGGCCAACCCGAACCGCTGAAAAGGTACTACAATCTAGTTTTTATTGGCCAACATTATTCAAGGATTGTTATGCCTTTGTGAAAACTTGTGATCGATGCCAAAGGGTTGGTAATATTTCACGGCGTCATGAGCTTCCTTTGACAAACATAATGGAGGTGGAATTGTTTGATGTATGGGGTATTGACTTTATGGGGCCATTTCCCGCGTCCTATGGAAATTTGTACATTTTGCTTGCGGTTGATTACGTCTCTAAGTGGGTTGAGGCGATTGCTACACCAACGAATGATGCTAAGGTAGTACTCAAATTCTTGCACAAGCATATTTTCACTCGGTTCGGTACTCCTCGAGCTATTGTAAGTGATGAAGGTACGCATTTTTGTAATAAATTATTTAACAACCTTCTTGCTAAATTTGGTGTGCGTCATAAGATTGCGCTTGGTTACCATCCTCAATCTAATGGTCAAGCCGAAATTTCCAATCGTGAAGTGAAACAAATTCTTGAAAAAACGGTGAGTTTTAATCGAAAGGATTGGGCACAAAAGCTCGATGATGCTTTGTGGGCTTATCGCACGGCTTATAAAACACCCATTGGTATGTCACCATATCGATTGGTGTTTGGTAAAGCGTGTCATTTGCCGGTTGAACTTGAGCATCGAGCTTATTGGGCAATTAAGAAATTGAATTTTAACTTGAAAGAGGCCGGTGAAAACTGATTACTTCAATTAAACGAAATGGAGGAATTTCGTCAAGAATCATATGAAAATGCCAAAATGTATAAGGAAAAAACGAAAAAATGGCATGATCAAATGATTTTGCGACGTGAATTCTTACCCAGCCAACAAGTGTTATTGTTCAACTCTCGATTGAAACTCTTTCCAGGTAAACTCAAATCACGATGGTCCGGACCGTTTGTGGTTGAATGTGTGTTTCCATATGGTGCCTCGAGTTAAGAGGGAACGATGGGAATTCGTTCCAAGTGAATGGACAACGATTGAAACATTATTTTGGGAACGAAGCAAGAAAGGTTTTAAATCTTCCACTTGGTGATGAAATTTCGTGAGTCCGAATAGTAGAGTCCGGCTAACGACTATAAATTTAGCGCTTCTTGGGAGGCAACCCAAGTGATTTTCGTGTGATCGAATTCTTGTGTGATTCTATTTTTTTTAAGTTTGGTGTGTATTTATTTGAATTTTGGTGTGATTTTTGTGTGAATTAATTCGTGTGTGATTTTAAATTTCGCGTTTGATTGTGATTTAAAAAAAAAAATTGCTGAGTAAGGGCGCAGCGCCCGAGAGACAGTCTTGTGAGAAGAACGGAGTGTGCGGGCGCTGCAGCGCCCGGTCCCTAGCGCTGCAGCGCCCGATCGATGAGAGGAAATTTATAAGGCTGTTTCAGCCTTATTTTCTTCACAAGCAAAACACACACCTCATGCCTTTTCTTAGTTTCTTCTACAAAAATTCCACCTAGCATTCACTTATACACCATCCAAGTGGGCAATTGAGCAACTTAATCATCATCTTCATCTTTTTCATCAATTGGGTAAGTGAGCTTCAATTGTACACCAATTTTCTTCAAATTTTCAAGCTTAGGTTAAAAATGTGGGAATTTTTCAATATCATTATAATTTCAAATTTCTTGATAAATTCTTGATAAATTCTTGATAAATTGTGATGATATATGATTATATTGTGCTTGAATTGGTTGGTATTGAAAAATGGGCATGAATTGAATTTCAAATTTGGTGTTCATCTCTTCTTTGCATATATACCTACAAGGTGTTTGTTAAAATGCCCCAATGAAAAATATTACACCTAGGCATTTGATTCTTGTCATCATTGTGTACTAAAGGTTATTTGATCATGAATTGATCACAAAGATGCATAATTCTTGAGTTGTTGTAAAATTCTTAACCCCTAACTCGTATTGTGCGTTCTATGTGTTATGTTGCTTGTGTCATTTTTCAGGTGATTTTCAAATCAATTACAATGCCAAGAACAAAGAATGCAAGCAAGGGCAAAAAGGTGGCGAGTACCTCCGAGGAATATGATACTAGTCGTTTCATAAGCTTAGAGGCACAAAATCTTTTTTATGAGAAATTAAGCACAAAGAGCATAACCGCGGAACGGGGGTTACAACCGGGGCCGAATGATGGTGAACTTGCATAAATGATACATCAGAAGAAATGGAAAAAACTTTGTGCACAACCTAGACCATTCGCACCGAATATAGTCAGAGAGTTTTATGCAAATGCAAAGACCAAAAATGGCTATAACTCAGAGGTTTTCGTACATGGAGTAAACAAGGTATACACTCATTCAATAGCGATAAGAGAATATTATGGACTCCCGGAGGTGGATCACTCACCGTACGTTGAATTTATCTCGCAACCACCAAGTATGGAGGAGATTTGTAATACCTTATGCCGGCCTGGAACTGTGGTACGGCATATAAAAGTTGTGGGAGGTGCTACTGCTTTTCCGCACACGAGTCTTAGTCGATATGGGCGAGCTTGGTACCACTTCATATGCAACAACTTGATACCAACCAAGCATGTCAGTGATGTAACTAAGGAACGAGCTCATCTTCTATATGCCATAGTTACTGACATACAATTCGACCCAGCAGTAATTATTGCAACATCCCTTCATAACAAAATGCTACAACCCAAAACAGGGGGACTAATCTTACCGAGTTTAATTTGTGGGTTATGTGAAGAGGAGGGTGTTACATGGGATAGCTCCGAACCATTGGAAAATCCTAAGGGACCCATAGATTCGGCTACTATTGCTTCTTATGACGAGTGGGCAGACGGTGTGCCTAATCTGAAGGGTGCGGGATATATTCTTGATCCCGAATTTGCTCTACCAGCTATTGAGCCTGATACTCATGCCCAACCACAGAATATCGACGCTCCATCCGGTTCAGCGGCAAGACGTTCTCGTTCTAGACGCTCACATAACAGCTCTTCAGACGCACTAGTTCGCGAAGTACGAGAATTGAGAAGGGCTTTTGTAGCTGAGCAACGCCACAGAGCGGCACGAGAAGAATATGAGAATGAGCACAACCGAGTACTTGCCCAGATATATAGCCAGACACACCCGCAATTCCAGTTCCCAATACCACCACCACCAGGTCCTATGGCTCATTTTTCACCACACGACTCCGATGAGGAGTCCTAGGAGCTCTGGCTATCAGGAAAGTTTTCTCACTCTCCATTGAGGACAATGTTCAATTTAAGTTTGGGGGGGTGTAATCTGTATTTGTGTCTTTTCAGTCGTATCAGAGTCGTGTTCAAAAAAAAAATATATACATATATAAATAAAAAAAATTGAGTTGAGTCGAGTCGGGTAGTTTGTTGAACTATAGAACTACATGACTAAGTAGATTTGTTGATCACGAGTTGAACTGTCATGAAAGCATGCTTTTAAGTTGTGATCTATATTTTGCTTCATTGATTTCATATTCATGCATAATTCTGTTAACTTATTTGAAAATGATTAATGAAGTCGAGTGTTGCTTGTATGATCCCACCGGATTCTAGAACTTGTTTGATCACTAATTGAGGCGAAATCCTAGGTGAAATAACATAAGGAAATGATTTAGGCCATCTTTGAATAAAAGCTAGAGCCAAAATGACTACCTTTGTACGATATAATTTCACTAGTGTCCCATTTTGAGCCTATTAAACCTGTTCTTTGGCAACCAATTTTTTTTACCTTGAGCTTACATGTGAAAATCCTAATTACCCATCACTCATACGCACAAAATGATTGAAGGTTGAGGAGGATGTGATAAGTAAGGTAGATGTTCATTCGCATGAAGTTGCCGAGAAAAAGAAATAATGAAACCCCATGTGTTAAAATATGCAAAAGATCAAGTTTGGGGGTCTCGAACAAAAAATGAAAAAAAAAATGTTGAAAATAGAGGCTCGTAAAGGGAGAATAATTGAAAATTCAACAAAAGTGAAGATAGCCATTTTGTTTGGCAATTGGTGATTTGAAGAGGTAATTGTGTGTTTGGGTGAATTGAACCACTTAATCCTAAATTTTCCTACCCGACCCTAAGCCACATTACAAGCTTTGGAAGCCCTATTGATCCATGTGTTATATTAGCCTACATTAGTGGAGATTAGTGTGAATAACAAGCCTATGGAATCCGGTAGTCATTATCTTTTGATACTTAGAAGTGGATCATCTTGATAACGTTTGATTGCGTAAATAGATTTGAATAATGTAAACGGAATTTTCATGAATATTCAACACTTTTGATCACAATGTTAAAATGCATGCTTGATTGATAGTGAAATGAGTTTTTAGACAAATTTTATTGGTTTATGGAGTTTTGTAGTTCTTTGGTGTTGTTGCATTGTTTGTCTTTCATTTTGGAGTTATAATTGTTTGAGGACAAACAATAGCTTAAGTTGGGGGTATTTGTTAAGTTGGTATTTTACCAACTTATTTGAGTATTTTAGATTAGAATTTGGTTTTATTTTGGGTGTTTTTAGAGTCTTTAGAGTCCAATTTATTTCAAATAGTGTCGATGAAGAGTCACTCTGATTTGTAGCCGAGAAATGAAGAAAACGATGAAAAACGGCGAAAAAAGAAGAAATCGCGTGTGAAAAAGGAAAAAATCGCACTTTGACCCAAGAGGCGGGGCGATGGCGTGCGCCGCGCGAGGAGTGCGGTATGGGCGAAGGCATGTGGGCGGCTGCAGCGCCAACGCCCGGCGGGAAAAATTTCAGTAAGTTGGCGGGCGCCGTGGCAGCGCCGTGCGATAAATGGCGAGAGAGTTGGCGGGCGCCCATGGCGCCATCTTGTGGCGCCAAAAGCGCCCGTGCGATAAATTGTCGAGATTCTTTGGCGCCCACAGGCACCGGGGCGGAAAAACCTATGCTTACCTACTCCCTTTCTTGGATTTTTGTGGCATATAAATACTAGCCTTGGGGCTTGAAATTAGGGATCTTGGAACCCTTGGGAAGACAATAAAAACAGCTACAAGACAAGGAAGAAGGATTTGAGCATTTTGAGAAGAATTGGAGAAGAAGATTGGAGGCTTCTATCATCTAGAAATAGAGAAGATCCCTCAACTCTTGTTCTTATTTTGTGCTTTCTTCATATCTTGTAAGATGTATTGTTGTATTTTCATGGATTCATTTTCTTCAATCATGTGCTAAACTCTATAATTCTAGAGGGATGATGTAATCCATGTTTGAACTTATGTTTTGAGATTGTGGTTTGTCAATCTAGATCTATCAATTTATTTGTGCTATTTGGATATATTGATTCTAAATTACTTGATCAATAATTTAGGTTGTTTGGTGTATTTGATTTGACACTTGAGAAAGGTAATTGAATACATGACCTTGGAATAGCATAACCTAGGATTTCATAGAATTGAGAGATTTGTGAATCCTTTGAAGTCTTTATCAAGATTCATAGCTTTTATTGAGATTTTAATTGGTGATTTTTATAGAGATATTGATTTCCCAATTGAATCTAAAATCATTTGGCACTTGAGAGAGGGAATGATTATTGTAGAAATCTTGACTTATAAATTGGTAATTGATGATTGATAAACCATATTGACAACATAAGGGATAACTAGATTCATCATACCTCTAGAATTCATTCAATCATTTGGATAAACTCATTGATATTTTCATATTCTTGATTTATTTTTAGTATTTTTAGTATAATCAACTCCATCATATATCGAATTTCTAAATAAAGATAGACTACTATATTATAGTACTTAGCAATAATTCGATAATTATTCCCTGTGGATTCGACAACCTTACTTCTCTATATTAAAACTTGACACCGTAGACTTGCGGTTAGAAAAATCTCTAACAACGCTCCTTAAATCTATCTTGGAGAAGATGCTAGACCCATGGAGCTCATCTAACATATCATCCAAGCGAGGTATGGGGTGTCGGTATTTGATAATGATATTGTTAATAGCCTAACAATCCACACACATCCTCCAAGACCCATCTTTCTTTGGAACCAGTAGCACTGGTACTGCACACAGACTCATGCTCTCCCGAATAAGTTTCTTGCTTAGGAACTCATCCACCTGCCGCTGTAATTCCTTGCTCTCTTCTGGGTTAGTCCTGTACGCCAGTCAGTTCGGTAATGATGCTTCCGAAATAAAATCAATCTGATGCTCAATCCCCAGAATATGCAGTAACCCATCATGCATCTCGTCTGGAAACACATCCTAGAATTCCTGCAACAAAGACAAGATAGAACTAGGAAAATCGGGGTTAAGATTGTCAGTAGATAAATAAGCGCCCTTGTAAACCAAGAGTATCATTGAACAACCACTCGTGGTGGCTTTCCTAAGGTCACTCATTTTTCCATCAAATGTATTTTTCCCTTGTTTCTTACCTCACGGCCATGCATTCCCCCCTTTGTTTTTTGACCCTCTCATTAGTGTTATTTTTTTTTTCCCAGCTATCTCTCGAACCTCACTTCTACCCTTAGTCGGACCTTTACTCTTGTTTTCCCTCAATCTCTCTTTTTTCTCGGCTTTATTTTGATTTGTATTCTCACTAGCCAAACTCTTTTTTTCTTTTGCCTCTCCAACTCTCGATTTTATTTGATCCTCATAAATTTCTTTTGGAGTCAAAGGAACAAGCATGAAACATTTTTGATTATGAACAAGAGTATACTGATTGGTGTAACCATCATGTTGTACCTTTCTATCAAACTACCATGGTCTACCCAACAGGATGTGCCCTGGCTGCATCGGCACAACACCGCATAACATCTCATCCTTATATCCCCTTATTTGGAACGTTACTTTTGCCTGCCTACTGATTCGCATCTCCCCACAGTCAATTAACCACTGCAATTTATATGGTTGTGGGTGTTTCATCGTTGGAATTCCCAATCTCCCTACCAACTTCATGCTAGCTATGTTAATGAAACTCCCACCGTCTATAATAACACTACACACCTTCCCATTGACAAAATACATTGTATGAAAGATGTTTTCTCGCTAGATTCCCTCATTTGACTTAGGCTGAATACTCAGCACCCTCTGAGACACTAAGGACAATGCCTCCCCATTCGCCGCCTCTAATACATCCGTAATATCCTTCAACCCCGGCATCTAACTATAATCTGGCTTTCTCCCACTTTCTCACTCCATTTTCCCATTTTCACGCAACACCAACACCCTCTTGTTTGGACATTGACTAGATATATGCCCAAGCCCATGACACTTAAAGCATTTAATATCCCTCTTTCGAGCAGTAGAGGGTTCAAATTTACCTGCGGGTCTAGGTTCGGCCGCCTTATCCCTTTGATCAGCTACCTTCAAACTATGCTCCTCCTTTTTGTTAGTGTTTGACTTCCATATATTGGAGTTAGAACTCAGTTCCTGTCGGTTGAAACCCCTCCTCTTGAGTTGCTGCTCGGCCTTCACCGCCATGTGTACCATCTCTTCAAGATCGACACAATGATGCAATTCTACAACATCCACTATATGAGTATTCAATCCTGCGATAAACCTCGCCATAGTAACCTTCTGATCCTCCTTGATATTGGCCCTCGCCATTATCATCTCCATCTCTTTATGATAATCCTCTACGCTCTTCGACCCATGGGTCAACCTTTGCAACCGTTGATAGACGCCTCTGTAATAATGATTTGGAAAAAAACAATGTCGCATCAAACTCATCATCTCCTCCCATGTAGAAATAGGCCGCTCCTACTCCTCGAGACCATCAATTGATCCCACCAAATGCTTGCATAATCCGAGAACTCATTTGATGCCAATTTCACCTTTTTCAACTCGGAATAGTTTTAGCAATCAAACACGTTCTCAATTTTTCTCTCCCAATCCAAATAGGCGTTCGGGTCACTTTTTCCCTGGAACGAGGGGATTTGAATTTTGATGTTACTCAAATTACCATCCTCACGTCCCCTATCATCCCTATTTCCGTGCCAACCTCTGTCCAGATTATAATTTTGCTCCCTTTTGGAATCAAAATCATCCATCTCATCCGCCCATTCCTCCAATTCGAACCTCCTAGGCCTCCATGCCCTAGTGATAGGCTCCTCTATTCTCGGCGCCTCTCTAGGATCCCCGTATGTCTCGATCATTATATTCTTTACGAGGTTGCAATTGTCTCCATATCTAATTTATTACCTAAACCTGCCGGTTGTCGGTTTTCCTCTGAAATGTTTGATTCACTCCCTCGCGTGTATACGCTCATGTATCACTCAACTCACCATCTCCAAGTACCCATACTTGTCACGATTATAAACCAATCAGACAGTCGCAAGTAAGCCTCAACACACCAAGACAATCACCAAGCCAACAACAGATCTAAATAAGATAAAATTGAAGACTAGGGTTTATAATTCGATTATCCCATTATTTTTGAATTCTCTCTCTTATTTTTTCACACGGATTACAATTATTTACCCACTGATTTCTGTGCAATTTCGATTTTTTTTTTCTTTTTTGTACTCTTGAAGAACTAGGGTTTATAAGAAATTCTTGAAAATAACAAGAATTAAAGAACAATGATAGATTTAACCTTGATTGATAGCTCTGATTACCAAGTGATGTGAACCGCAACAACAACTGTGCATATGACCCAACAACAATATGTTGTTAACCCAAGATCTTCACTAGTTAGGTAAAAGATTGATGGAAACCTCGACCTGTTGCTTAGCAAAGCAAGAACCTCGGTATGCAAAGACGCCACAAACAATTATGGATTATTTCCTGATAAGTTGATAATTGCCACAAGAAACGTAAATCTTGAAGCACTTGGAGAATATACTCAATTTGAGAGTAAAAGATTAATTTCAATTGATAACTAGTGAAAATAATTAGTGTTCTCCCTTATAAGGGACTCCAAACCCAAACCCTACATGAAACAACTTAAAACCAAAAAAGGAAACGAAAAACTAAACGAACTCAAAAAATGCGGACCCGAACATAGCCATGTTGAGGGACACAACTAGACCATGTTACTCGTTGTCCTTGAAACCAAAAAATTTGCACCTCGACACGGCCATGTTGCTCGTTGTACTCAGAACCAAAACATTGCACCTACAACACGTAGTGTTGTTTGACATGGCCATGTCGTGTTGCCCTACACATGTCTGTTCGATCTCTTCTCATCCCGAACTCAAAATAACAACTTTAGACGCGGCCTTAAAGGTTTACTTGGCCTCCAAAACATCAAAACGAACAAACAACTCAAAATTACAACTAACGCTAAGATAAGCGAATACAAGAAACTATTAAGACTTGACTACAAAGACTTCAAGACGCAAAGTGACTCATATCATTGGCATCTTTCGCTTGCTCAGCCAGAGGTGGACTTTGGAACGTTGATGACGCTAATCAAATCGGACCACGCGAACATCTTCCTCCATCGGCGATGCACTCTCGGTCTCCTTCTGAATGGCTTCAACCAACCCATTGCGTGCATCCTTGAATTTTCTTACACGCCCCTCCACGGGGCAACCGACTTTGTCATCGGGTCTTGTCCATGGATTCTCATCACCTCTCGTAAGGGCACCCTGTTGTTTGATAAATGGTTTTATCATGATTTTGATGATTTTGATTTTACACCAAAACAATGGTTTTAAAGGTTGTCCAAATACTCCTAAATGATTTAAAATGGTTTTAATATTTTTTAGGAGTATTTCTTCAAGTTTTATTTTCGACAAAATTGGACAACACTTTTAATGATTTTACATTAATGTATTTTTACACCAAAACAATGTTTCTAAATGTTGTCCTAATACTCCCGATCGGTCTAAAATGTTTTCACTATTTTTGGAGTATTTCTTGAAGTTTATTTTCGATATAAAATTGGACAACACTTTTGTTTTGAGGTCAATCGGTCGCCGTATAGGGCAACCCGTGCACGAAAGTTGAGGAAAACAGAAAACTTCATGTTTACGAGAAAATGGTCGGGGCGGTCGCCCCTATAGGGCAACCGATCTGCGTCGCCAGGTTGACCCCCAGGCGACCGATGCACTGGGAGCAAAAATTGAAGCGAGCGTTTTCTTTCTTCCAAACCCATGAGGGGACGGTTGAGGCATAGGTCGACCGGTCGAGGTAGACGTCGATCGGTCGCCCTGTGTGAATGTTGATACGATTTTTCAAAGTCTATTTCTATGCGACCGGTCGCCCTAATGTTTGACAGCAAAATTCTAACCGTTGTGCAGCAGACAACTTTTCCCTAAATTGTGGGATTGATTTCTAACAACTATAATCTTGATTTTAATTGCATTTTTTTGTAGATATCAGATTCCAAGAGGAGCCTATCAAGTATCAATCATCTCCTATAAATAGAGGAAGATTTGAAGCACAACTACAAGAGAGAAAACTACAACACAACAAGATACACTCAAGAATACACTTGTTCTTACATTGTCTTATTTCTTGTTGTAATTTGCCTAGCTATTCACTTTCACATCCTTGAGGTCTAGGCTTTTCTTGATTACACTTGCACTCTATTGTATTATCAATTATCGAGTTGTAATCTTGAATTTGGGTAATCATTCAACACAAGATATCCTTGTGAGTGTTCTTGTGGTAAGAACACACTTGGGTGATCTAGGTGATAGGTGTAAGAAGATTGTGGTAATCTTCTTGTTGAGGTGTTGAAGAGCGTGGTGCTCTTCAAGAGTGAAGATTGTGGTAATCTTCACAAGGTGCCGTTTGGAGATTGTGGTAATCTCAAAGGTGGTGTTGAAGAAGAGTGTGGTGCTCTTCAAGGTGTTGGTGTAAGATTTTGTTGTAATAATTTTGGTAATTATTAATAAAATCTTTTTCTCTTTTTGAAATCCATCCCGGATATACTGGGGTGGTAGTAGATTAGGCCCTAGGTGGGTTGAACTACTATAAATCGACGCGTGTTGTTTACATTCCGCACCTTTATATTTGTCTTTGAGCATTCGGTTTGAAAAAGAGGGATAAATCGAAAAGATGGAGATAATCTATTCACCCCCCTCTAAATTATCGTAGCCGCTTGGACTTACAAGTGGTATTAGAGCCAAACTCTTTGGCAAGCTCGTTTCACATCGCGAGTGAAGAGAAACGATTGTCGGCTACAAACGAAGCTCATCTATCCGGCACCTCCACCACCAAGCCACCTCGGTTTGATTCCAAAAATTTTATATTTTGGAAAGAAAGAATGGAATGCTATTTACAAAGTTGCGGGTTCGATATTTGGAACACCGTCATCAATGGAGAATCCATTCCGACGAAGAATACACCACACACCTCTAAAGGCTTCAAAGAGCTCAATGATGAAGAGAAGAGAATCATCTCCTTAAATGGTAAAGCTCTTAGTATTTTGTATTGTTCACTTACTACTTTGGAATTTGATCATGTTGTAGGTATTCGATCGGCACATGAAGTATGGCAAAAATTAGAAGCCATCTATGAAGTGTATGCAAATGAAAGGAGCAACTCAAAAGCATCTACTTCACAAATGGATACAACATCAAATCCAACAACATGGGATGAGCCTTCTACAACCTCCCATGATGAAGAAGTTGAACAATGCCTCATAGGCATCGAAGAAGAAAACAAGGTAAGTTCTAAACCCTCTACTTCCTATGATAACGATTATAGTGATTTGCAAAATGATTTTGATGAATTACAAGATGAAAACTTACTTGTTAAATACAAATATTTGAAAAAGGAATTCATTGTTTTAAAGAATGATAAGGATAGTTTATTTACTTCCTATGAATCACTATCATGTGCTCACACCACCACTCTTAACAAGGTTAGAAATCTTGAGAAAGAAAATAGTACTCTTGTTGAGGATATAAATTGCTTGAAAAATGATTTATCTAAATCCAACTTGAGTACCGATAGAATGACCAATATTGTTGATTGTTGTGATAATTCGAAACTAGAACTTGATCATAAGCCTAAGGGTGTCAATCACATGAAAAAGAATCAAGTCTCTAAGCACGTTGGTCATTATGCTCCTAGAATTATTACCCGCTTTTATTGTGGTAAAAAGGGTCATACGGTAAATACTTGTCGGGCTAGAAATAACTCCAATTATTGTTGGAGACCTAAAAGTCTCAAGACTAATCCCAAAGGACCCAAACACATAAGGGTACCACAAAACAAAGTCATATTAGGTACCCGGCGAAATAATGATCGAAGAAAATTTATACCGCCAAGAAGACATCAAATGACCGTTTCATTTGATCAAAGAAGAAGAAACTATTTTCAACAAAGCCAATTTCCAAGAAGAGGATATACTCAAAAATAGGAAGAACACAATCCTTGGAAATGTCAAAGATATCATCAACAAGATGATTTTCAAAGAAGAAGAGACCATCAACAATGGGAAGGCAACAAACCTTGGAAATGGAGTAATCAACGAAGTCATCATCAACAAAGTGACTTCTCAAAGAGAAGATATCATCAACAATGGGAACGACACAACCCATTGAAATGGCGTAATTGGTAACCCGTATCTCCCTAGTTAAATATGCATTTTATTTTGTTAGTATGCATGCTTTTATTTGTGTATTAATTGCAAAATGAGCTTTCAAGTATTTATTTTTTTTAATTAAGGTTTTCAATATATATTTGTGCTTTTAAAATATTTTTGAAAAAGAAGACCTTATATGATGCTTTTAAAACTCTTGTGCATTTTTGTAGACTAAAGTGTGTTATCATATCTTATGGATTTTTATGGCATGAGCTTACTTGTGATATCTCTTAGCCTACACTTCTATCATTATGATTTGTGCTAGATTTGTTTTAAGAATTGTGTAGGATTTACATATTTTCACAAATGGCCATTTACGTCATTATTTGTCAAGAAAGGCATAAATTATCGAGGTACGTTTACTTGTGTTATTCTTACTCTTATAGACTCGATATATGTTTTGCCATGCGCCTATGTGCTTGTTTTTCATAGTATTTCATACAAGGGCTATTAAGAGGATTTTTATTTTTTTTAAAGGCACTATTCGATATTTGATTGCACATATTTTCTTTGTCAACTCTTGTTCAAATACTTCTTTTAAATGAGGTCTCACTATATGCTATCGGATTTTCTAATTTCAAAAGAGACCTTTTATAGCTTTCTTAAGCTTATTTGAACTTGCATGATTTATTAGACTCTTGATGATATTCTAAATGCATAGTATGTGTTTCTTGCTTCATGGTCTATATATATAGTGTCTATTTCTACTATGCTCTTATGCAAGATATTTTGTGATTAATGATTGAGGCATATTTTTACACTTGGGCTTTTTTCTCTTGCTTATATAAGCGATGCCGTTAATAAGTTTGTTAAGTTGTGTAGATTTATTGATAATGAGAAAGGACAAAATATTTGGATAAATGTTCCTTTATGAACACCTTAGATCAATTGAATGCCCTATGATGAAGAAGACAAAAAGGGTATTCCGGAACAAACTCGATGACCAAGGCAACATTGGTCGAACTAAGGCGAGCTTAGTAGCTCGAAGGTATTTTCAAGAAGAAGGTAATTGATTTTGGTGTAACATTTGCACTCATAGCACATTTTGTAGCTATTTGCATTTTACTTGCCCATTCTTGTTTTAAGAAAATTTCAAGCTTTATCAAATGGATGTTAAATCCAAATTTCTAAATGGTTTTATTCTAGATGAAGTCTATATAAAACAACCTCCGGGGTTTAAAATTTTTTTTAGGCCAAATGATTGTTTTTAAGGCCTTGTATGGTTTAAAACAAGTACCCCCTGTATGGTATGATAGACTTAGCTATTTTTGCTAAATGATTTTACAAGAGGTAAAGTTGATACTACTCTCTTTGTTTTTGAAAAAGGGCAAGATTGTTTAAACTTGTGCATATTTATGAGAATATTTTTGGTGCTACTAATGAATATTTGTTCAAGATATTTTTCTAAGTTGATACTAGGTGAACTCGAGATGAGCATGATGAGGGAGCTCAATTTATCGCTTGGACTTCAAATTATTCAATGCCAAGAAGATGGTTATACTTCAAAAGAACTCTTGAAGGAGTTAAGCATTGAAGAAAGAAGAACTATCTCAACCTCCATGGCTAAAGATTGACAAAGGTTGAGAAAGGCATGTCGGTTGACAAACGAATTCGAGGTATATTTTCTTGTATTATTCCTATAGACTCGACATTCCATATGCCTTATGTCTATATGCTCGACTTCAAAAATTATCCCAACGAATCTCATTAAAGTGCCATTAAAAGAAATTTTCAAATATTTGAAAGGCACTATGACTTGTTGTATCCAAAGCTTTAAAACGTTCTTATTTTTTTTCGGGATAACAAGTCCGGTATCTATTATACGGTTATTCGTATTCAAAATTTGGTTCGTCATAATTGAACTAAACATATTGAGATTCGATATATTTTTTAAGGGATTGTAATTTTTAAAAAAAACTTGAGATGTGTTTAATTCCGTCTCAAGGATAACTCGCGGACTTTTTGATCATTAACCGCCTAGTATTTTACCTCATTTTGAGCTTGATCATGACATAATGTATATTGAATGAGGTCTACGTTTGCATTTTGCACGTTTTTAAAACTTAGGGGCGAAAATTCGGATTTTTGGTTGAAAATTCGGATTTTAAAAAAAAACCGACAGACATTGGTGAAATTTGAAAGGGTTGAGGGCAACCGTCGCCCTCAACGTCGGCCGTCGCCCTCAACCTCGACCGGTCGCCCTAGGCTATAATTTGGATTAAAATGGTTCTGTCTTGACATTCGTCACTTTGACACATTTTGGCCATTTTTCGTCCCCTTTGCAAATTACACACACAATTCACTTCAAATGAGTTTTGATGCATGAATTATATATTTTGGGGATTATCTAGCTCGACTATCATCGTCATTGCTCGTCTTTACCGATTCAATGGTAAGAATTTCACTATCTTTAGCTCAATTGGGTTGAACCTCGAGTTTGTGGCTTATATGTATTTTTCTTGATGTGATTCATATATGTTTGTGATGAGCTTATTGATTGTTGATGAATGATATTTGTTAAATTGTATTTGGTGATGAAAAACTTGGCTTGATTTCATTTACAAGGGCTATATATAACTTTTTCTATTTTTGGCCCGCCAAGTGTTCGATAAAACGTTTCAATGAAAAATTCATCACCTACATGACTCTTTCGATTTCAAAAGTCTCATATATTTATAGAGATCATGTTTTTGCAAATCAAATGATTTTTCATAAGCTTCTACAAGTCGTATGATTCGACTCTTCTATTTGGTTTAAAAGCTTCAATGTTCAAATGGCTCGATACTTCGGTTTACTTGCGCACTTTGATAAGAATATATGATGTATTTATCGTGCTAACATTCTTTTTGATGATTCCAAAGGGGGAGAAACAGGTTATAAGCTCATTAGCTCATAAAAGCTAAGATAAGCTTAACGAAAAGAAGCTATAAGCTATGGCTTCATAAAGCCATAAGTTGTGGATCATATTTAGTCCACTTGGTGCATTATAGTTATGTATGAATCATGGTCCATTAGTTGTAGTATGGACCTATATACGGTTCTAATGATGTATCTTTGACAGGGGGAGCTTTTAAGTTTTTGATACTTAAGCTCAATATCGAAAAGCTAAGATTTTAGCTTATGTTGAAGTTGCTTCTATATTACTCTTGTTGTGCATGTTGATAGGGGAGCTTTTGCTATATGTGGTTTAATATCTCAACTCCCGTCCTTGTGTTTATATTGCACGGAATGTTGTCGCTCACAACGGATAGTTCTCTTTAACCGGTAAAATTGTTTTGTTTTCAATATCGACCTCGTTAAAATTGTTTTAGTTTGTAATCATAAAAAAAGGGGAGATTGTTTGATAAATGGTTTTATCATGATTTTGATGATTTTGATTTTACACCAAAACAATGGTTTTAAAGGTTGTCCAAATACTCCTAAATGATTTAAAATGGTTTTAATATTTTTCGGAGTATTTCTTCAAGTTTTATTTTCGACAAAATTGGACAACACTTTTAATGATTTTCTGTTAATGTATTTTTACACCAAAACAATGTTTCTAAATGTTGTCCTAATACTCCCGATCGGTCTAAAATGTTTTCACTATTTTTGGAGTATTTCTTGAAGTTTATTTTCGATATAAAATTGGACAACACTTTTGTTTTGAGGTCAACGGTCCCCGTATAGGGCAACCCGTACACTGAAAGTTGAGGAAAATAGAAAACTTCATGTTTGCGAGAAAATGGTCGGGGGCAACCGTCGCCCTATAGGTCAACCGGTGCCGTCGGCCGTCGACCCCTGGCGGCCGTGCACTGGGAGCAAAAATTGAAGCGAGCGTTTTCTTTCTTCCAAACCCATGAGGGGACCGGTTGAGGCATAGGTCGACCGGTCGAGGTAGACGTCGACCGGTCGCCCTGTGTAAATGTTGATACGATTTTTCAAAGTCTATTTCTGTGCGACCGGTCGCCCTAATGTTTGACAGCAAAATTCTAACCGTTGTGCAGCAGACAACTTTTCCCTAAATTGTGGGATTGATTTCTAACAGCTATAATCTTGATTTTAATTGCATTTTTTTTGTAGATATCAGATTCCAAGAGGAGCCTATCAAGTATCAATCATCTCCTATAAATAGAGGAAGATTTGAAGCACAACTACAAGAGAGAAAACTACAACACAACAAGATACACTCAAGAATACACTTGTTCTTACATTGTCTTATTTCTTGTTGTAATTTGTCTAGCTATTCACTTTCACATCCTTGAGGTCTAGGCTTTTCTTGATTACACTTGCACTCTATTGTATTATCAATTATCGAGTTGTAATCTTGAATTTGGGTAATCATTCAACACAAGATATCCTTGTGAGTGTTCTTGTGGTAAGAACACACTTGGGTGATCTAGGTGATAGGTGTAAGAAGATTGTGGTAATCTTCTTGTTGAGGTGTTGAAGAGTGTGGTGCTCTTCAAGAGTGAAGATTGTGGTAATCTTCACAAGGTGCCGTTTGGAGATTGTGGTAATCTTCAAGTGAGATTGTGGTAATCTCAAAGGTGGTGTTGAAGAAGAGTGTGGTGCTCTTCAAGGTGTTGGTGTAAGATTTTGTTGTAATAATTTTGGTAATTATTAATAAAATCTTTTTCTCTTTTTGAAATCCATCCCGGATATATTGGGGTGGTAGTAGATTAGGCCCTAGGTGGGTTGAACTACTATAAATTGACGCATGTTGTTTACATTCCGCACCTTTATATTTATCTTTGAGCATTCGGTTTGAAAAAGAGGGATAAATCGAACAGATGGAGATAATCTATTCACCCCCCTCTCTAGATTATCGTAGCCGCTTGGACTTACACCTGTCGTTGCAAGCCGCAAAAACAACTACATGAAGAATGACCCTCACTCGACTAGAATGGGAGAGAAGAAAATGAATTAGGAAGCAACCAGACACTGAAGAAATCATCACACTAATGGAGAACAAACACACCTTAATGTCCGAAAATGATAGGCACAAACTCCCCTCGGCACTTGGGTGAAGGATTCAATAGCTATCTAGACAAGTCAAGTTATCTCTAGAACAGACAACCCTTTATAGAAAAACAAAGCTCCATGGACAACCTGTCGATGTACCATTCTTAGCTGGTGGGAGCTCCGTAAATTCTATATTCACTGGAGAGGTACACCACAACATAAAAAGAGAGAGAAATGCTCAACTCTTTGGAGAAGACAAAGACTCCAAAGATGAAAAAAGTTTAACCATGAAGGAATCAACACAAGAACCCATTGCACATGAAGCAAGAAGCAGCCGAGCGTCAATTATCCTTGCTCTCGTTGAAGAACGCGGTTGCCAACACTCATCTATGCCATTGAATGTTTTTGCCAACATCCTCGCTATATAAGGTACTCCCTCGATGCTCCCGAAGAAAAATAAGCCTTCTAGAGAAGCTTTCCACTCCATAAGGCAAATGAAATCCTCTAGAGAAGTTCATAGTTCCGTGAGGTAAATAAAATCCTCTAGAGAAGCTTTCAACTCCATAAGGTAAATAAAATCCTCTAGAGAAGCTCTCCGCTCCATGATGAAATCAAAGTGTTAGTCCAAGTGGCTACGGAAATCTAGAGGGGGTGAATATATTTTCCCAATTTTCTGATTTATGCTCACTTTTCGAATATGTATAAGATGAAGAAATAGAAATTCATATATTAAATCAACATATGATGATTTATTGAGCTTCAACCCACCTAGGGCCTAATGCTCTACCACCCGGTATGTCGGAATGGATTTTAAAAAAAAAAATTATTAATAGATACCAAACTATTACAGTCTTTACCTTGAAGAGTACCACACCTTCTTAGAACAATGAAGAGTACCAAACTCTTCAACACCTAGAATCAACCAAGTGTGTTCTTACCACAAGAACACTTAACATATCTTGTTTTCGGTGATTTGAACCAATCAAGATTACAACTCCAATGAAGTATAGAACTTTGAAGTGCAAGTGTAATCAAGAAGGAAGAGCCTAATAAGAAAAGTGTGAATGTTACAAGCTTGGACTTTAACAAAAAGTATGTTTAAAGTGAAGAACAAGAAGTTTTTTGATATTTTGCTTGTTGCTTGCATTGTGTTGTTGTTTTGGATCCTTCAAGCCTTCATGTATTTATAGGAGAGTTCCTAGGTTTAATTAAAAACGTAGGATCCTCTTAGATGAGTGATTTCTGCAAAAGAAATGACAAATAATCCAAGAAATAGCTGTTAGAAGCAAAGCCACAAAATCATGAAAAGATGTTTGCTGCAATGGATAGTTTCTGCTGATAAAACACTAGGGTGGTCGGTCACCCTCTAACAAATTCGGATGGAAAAAGACATTGAATAATATTTTAATATAGGATGCCTTGGGGGCAGATCTGTCGACTGGATAGGGTGACCGTTCGCCTAAGGAGTGTGAACAATCCCCTTTATGTTCGACTGGTCCCTTTTCTTTTAGAGAGAGAACAGAGAAAAACGCAAGCTTCGCAGGAACCGATTGATAGGTTGACCTACCGGTCGCTCTCTAGGGAGACCGATCGCCCTTCCCTCCATAGTCCCACTGTTCTTTCTCTATTTTGTCCAACGTTCAGGTACGGGTTGCCCTATAGGGCGACCGATCAACCTAAGTACAAAGAAGTTGTCCAAATTTTGTCAAAAATAGAGTTCAAGAAGTACTTCAAAAATTTAGTAAAAATCATTGAAAATGTTTTGAAATGTTTGGATAACATTTGAGGACATTGTGTTGGTATAAAACACATTTATATGAAATCATCAAATTGCGATAAAAAATTTATTTAACAAATTTTCCCTTTTTGATGATTACAAATCAAGAACAATTTTAAAAGAGCGAATTTTAAAACGAAGCAAGTTTTTCGGTCAAAATTAACTATCCAGTTTAAGCAACACTTTCATGATGAAAATCATAAGAATAGGAGCAATGGTTTTTCAAAACAACTTTTATAAGCTCCCCCTATCAACATGCTAGACACAAATAAGAATAGAATCAATCAACTTAAAAGCTAAAAGCTTAGCTTTTGGATATATGACTTAGAGCTCAAAGGCGTAAAAGCTCTCCCTGTAAAAAATAAGTCATTAATCATAACTAGGACTCCACTATATGAGCTACAATCCATAATCCAACTATAGCTTATAGCGTTTTTATCCACAACTTATAGTTTTTTCTGCGATCTTTTTCTAGCTCATTTGATCTTACCACAATAAAAACATCATAAATAGACATCAAAGTGTGCATTAAACCATATCAATATCATGCTATGAAATTGAGGGTCTAATAATTCCAAAATGGAAGGGAATCAATAGGAGAAAGTATTTAGTAGCTCATTTGATATACAAGAAATGATCACCGTGTAGGTACCAATCAATGATAATCAATAGAACCATACAAAAGATGTTATCAAACACTTGGCATGCGTAAGACAAAATCAAAGTTGTATATCACATTAGTATATTGAATCATGCCCAAAAAATCAACACAAATCTTAATTTTATAATCATATATCATCATTATAAACAATCTCCATCATATAAATACAAGAATTACAAAAACTAATCAAGTTCCAACAAAATACCAAATGGTTCAACCCAATGGAGATTAAAGGGGAAATTAAACTTACCAATGATTGTAAAAAATGAATAATTTGGAAGAGATATACATTGTATAAGCCCAAAATAGTAAAAAAATTAAGAGAACATTATTTTGAGTGATATGTGTATGATTTGGGCGAAGGGGTGTCAAGTTTTGAAAATAAAACTGGTATAAGTGTGCTAAAGCAACAGGGCGACCAGTCCCTGAACAGGTCGACTGATCGACCCCAATGTCGACTGGTACCTGTTATTTGGTCCAGTTTCTGTCTGATTTTTAAGTTTAAAATGTGATTTTCACCCCTAAGTTTTAAAAATGCACAAAATTCAAACATAGACCTTATTCGATATGCACTATTCCTAAACGAACTTAGAAGGACACCCCGCAAAATATTATTCTCTAGCGATAAAAGGAGGCAAAAGCTCTAACACCGGGAGAAAAGAGATCAAACCGATAGAGTAAGAACTGAAGAAGAGCTCAAGAAGAGTGCCCCCCTCTGGGCTCAGAAATGGAGCCCTCTTGAAACTCTGGAAGGGCGTTCCTTGAGCTTGGGAAGGACGACCTCATGTAGCTCCAGAACAAGCAAGTCCAGTATTCCGAAAAAAGTAAGGCTTCCCTCCTACGGGAAGATCCACCACCTCAATGTGGAAAAATGAACAAGTTTATCACCAACAAGAAGTCACGTGCAAATACTACGAGTAAAACATAATAAAAGAAAGCGGATAGGCATAAGGAAAATCATTCGTGTAGAACTGACTGCATCGGAATATCATTTGGCCTCATAGGGAGAAGAAACACCTCAAGAAGAGAACGAATATCAAGAAATATTGAAGTGCCCAATGAAAGCCCTAAACAAGTGGGTAGGAGTTAAAGAGCCAATTGGACTAAAATATAACTTTCACTGCTCAAGAAGGATGCTCTATCCAAGCTCCAGAAGGGTGCTCCCTCCAAACTCGAGAAGGATGCTCCCTCCAAGCTCGAGAAGGCTTCAACCTCCGAGCTCCGGAACGAATGAAGCAAAACACAGGTATCTCCAGCCACTCCGGAAGAATTAAAAGTTTCCTTCCAAAAGCGATGGTTCATCTCTGCAAAAACAACAAGTCCCCGTGGACAATGAATCAGAAAATAAACTCTGGAGAAGACAAAGGAAAGGAATAAGTCTGGAGTCCAAGATACAAATTGAAACATACGAAAACTCGGGGGAAGATAGAGAAAAATGGGAAGAAAAACATATCGGGGAAAGATAGAAAAAATGGGAAGAAGATGAGAAGAAGAGGACTAACGTCAAGACTTCTCTCCCGAGAAGAGGGTTTTGGTCAACCCCGTTGACTTGGAGTGATCTGCCTTAAAAAGCAACATCAACTACTAATACTTATCAGAGAAAAAAAACTAACATTTTTAATGGCCCCTAATATTATAAAAATGTCATCGGTCTAGAGAGACTATGACACCGCTCCATAATATTATAAAAATATCACTTGTGCATGAAATTACAAAAAAACTCGGCCAGATTGGGTTTTTATTTTTGTGGAGTGTCAAATTATACTACGACTTCTGAGAATAGCAACTCACAATTGAGAGTCAAAATAAATAAGAAAGGACTTGATTATCAGTATTGTATTATATCGGGGGTATTCCAAATATTTTATTTCATGTAATTGATGTGTGATTTCTTCCATTTCTGTATTTCACACCTATCCTTTTTTTTATTGGACATATATTTCACACATATCTGTCACATACACATACATGCATAATATATTAATGGTGAATATAAGAGAATAAAAAAAAATTATAACTTTTTTTATAAACAAAAAGGATTTGATTATCAATTTTTTTTAGATTTATCTCCTCTCATCCACTCCTCTCAACTCATCAATCCTAATAGACACATGTTCGCACTTCTCTGTTCCGAGATATGTTGCAACTTCTTAGTTTTCCAATTACACGTGGCGACTTCATGTTTATCCATGATTAAGATTTTTCATACATTTTCCACATACAAATATTTTCCATATGTAATCTAAAAGGCGCACACACACACACACACACACACATATATATATATATATATATATAAAGGGATTGGTTCAAATGAGACCAATCCCTTTAGGTTAGTCCATAAGAACACTTATGGACTCTTGATTTAAAATTTTGGATGGTGTAGATCAGTTTAGTTAATTTAGGCTTATAAGGGTATAATTGTAGTTTTATATTTAATCAGTTTTGTTAATTGGATGGTTATTAGCTATTTTTAAGGAAACATAATCCTACCTTTTCAGTTACCCGATTTTTAGGGAGGAAAAATCATCAACTTCAAGCGTTTTTTCAAAATTGATATTTCTTTCCGCCATATTTGTGAACAGTTGTTTTATGGTATACTTAGTTCAGTGTACTTGTATACTTAGTCATGTTTTGTTGTATATTTAGTTCTGTGGATTTGTATACTTGGTTCAGTGGAATTGTATTCTTAGTTATATAAGTAGTTTAGTAACTAGTTTAGTGAATTTGTATACTTAGTTCCGTGTATTTGTATATTTAGTTCAATGGAATTGTATACTTAGTTATATAAGTAATTCAGTAGAATTGTGTATTTAGTTCAGTGTAATTGTATACTTAGTTAAATGTTTCTGTATACTTAGTAATATTTTATTGTATAGTTAGTTCAATGTAATTGTATACTTAGTTAAATATATCTGTATACTTAATAATGTTTTAATGTACGGGTAGTTTAGTGTAATTGTATACTTAGTTAATTGTTTATGTATACTTAGTAATATTTTAATATATAGTTAGTTTAGTGGAATTGTATACTTTTCATTAATTGTTGAATGATTTTGTTGCCACGTTTAAATAATTTGCAGGTTCGAATGGGAAGGGAGAGAAGGGAAAGATGAATCGCTTGCTTATGGGGACATGATCAATACAAGATCACGTCCCTATTTTTTAGGAAGCAGATACTTTATTTAATTTCCTGTATTCTTATTTTACCCCCTCTAATGTATAATTTCATATGAATTGTTGTATAGATTTGTTTATATCTTGGCCATTATTTTATTTTTTTGATGGTGTAGATTTGGTCATATGGTCTTACCTAGGAGGGTGGTATCACAGGACCCCTTCATATATATATATATATATATATATATATATATATATATATATATATAGTAGAAGTCCGAAACAAAAATTTTCTGCGCTTTTTACTTCTTATATTAGGCAATATTGTAAATGGTATTCTTACATTATATATGTATATAAATTAGAAAATATTATAATTAATATTAAATTAGGAAAATATATAAATGGTATTCCTATTTTATTTTATATATGTATAAAATCAGGAGTCTTAAACAAAATATTTTATTCTCTTTTTATTTCTTATATTCAGTAATATTTTAATTTAGCAAACTAATGTAAATGGTATTCCTACTATATATGTATATAAATTTGGAAAATATTATACATGATATTCCTACTTTATACCAATAGTGAGTCTGCACTATCAATATCTCTCTCTCTCTCTCTCTCTCTCTCTATATATATATATATATATATATATATATATATTATTCATATTTTAAAAGTTATATAACCTTGACTACAATTAGTTAATATTACTATGATTACTACGATTTTAGGCATCATTTCTATTTTCATATATTAGTCTTTGTTTTAATGGTGGACTTTACTTTTTTGTATACTAATTGACCATTCAAACTTTTAAAAATTGTTCAATAATAATTAAAATAGACGAATTTTGTTCAGCGGAATATTTATAAAATATTTTATGTATCTTTTACCATTGGATTAATAATTAGTTTATGTTCAGAGATTTTTTTGGCAACTTATTATTAATGATAAATACTCTTATATTTATATTACTTAAATTTCTTTAAAGAGACACTTCGATATTGTTGATCCTAAATTCGACGCATAACTACTATATATGGTTTCATCTGCTCGTTCCCCATATTACCATCTTCATCAAATGTCTCGCCAACATCAACAGTATTGAACTTAGATTCAACACTAAACAATAGTTTTTATGTAAACTATATCATAGATATGTACGGATGTTATTTGATTAGTATAATAAAAAAATATTTGTTTCTTTTTTTATTATTCCTAGTAGTTTTGTTGTAAATTTTTAAGTTTTATTTGAATTATGATCTATATCAATACCGACTTTTTACGTTTTTTAGTACAACCTTTTACATAATTTAGTTAGTGATGGCAAATAAAATTCTTTTAGAATTGAAAAATAGTTAATAAATACTTAGTGATAAAACTGATGCTTACCTTATCAGATGCACATGACAATGATAATTTAAATTAAATATCGGCTCAATGTTTAGTTTTATAGTTTTGTTTTTTCCTATTATATTTGTAAGGAATTTTTTGGAATAGCTTATTATATTGTTCTATTAGAAATTCATTACAAAGTTTAACTAAATATTTTGTCATGTCAATGTCACTTCAAATTGTAATTACATTAAATTTTTTGTGTCAGCGTCTTCCATCCAAATTTTTACGTTCTTTTAATGGTTTTACACCATTAAATTGTGATATGCATAATATGAACAACCACATCTGGATGGTCAAAATGATCAACTCCTATAACACGGTCTTTTTTACGGATTGATGGAGCAAATACGTCTATGATAACACAATCCAAGATTGTGATCAAGTGTTAGTTTTTTTTTCTTATCGTGCCAACCACATTTTTGGTGTATCAGTATTTTCTAATGATGATGCATGTGAGAGAATCAATGTGTACCCAACTACAAATAAATTTTATTTTTATTTACTTTGTAAGAATATTTTATTATTAAATTAAAATAATAAATATCAATTCATGTTAATAGATAGTTTTAGTATTAACCAATAAATAAAATAATAATACACATGAATAATAATAAAATAATGATATATGCAAATAATAATAAAATAATAATACGAGTGCAATGCACGTGCGAGATTACTAATAATATAAAAGGTAAAAAATAATCTAAACATCTATTTATATACCCTATATACTGAAAAATTAAACGTTGACACATGTCATCACTTTATTAATCTTGGACGTTTGTCAACTTCTCATCCTCCCAATTCCACATGACGACTATACATTTATCTATGTGGCAATCATATGTCCAAAATTAAAAGATAACATATTTAATCAAAATTTTAAAATATAAAATATAATAAAAAAGATTTGCACACAATTAGTTTGGAAAAATAAATGTTGATTAAATATTTCTGAAGATATTTTAATTGAGAAACACTCTATTAAGAGATAATATATATTCTTGAATTTAAAAGATAACAAATCTATCTATATAAATAGAGAAGTCCTCCAAAATAGTAGCTTAAAATTTTCTCGCCCATTTTCACTTTCTAGAAAAAGTAATTAAAATCTTTGTAATAAAGAAAAGATTGATTATTATAGAGATGGTAGTATTTTGTAGTCAACTTTTAAGATGTTTTAATTAGAATAATTTAAAAATTACTTTCCAATTTTGAGTGGGTACAACATGAACTATTATATTTATATGATTCTTTTCTTTTTAAAGTTATTGACTTTTTTGTTTTTGATCTGTTTTTGACGTATAATATATCAAATTAATTTTTCATGATCTTCAGTTTTACACATATATTGCATGTATAAAATAAAAAATAGACATAATAAAAAAATATAAGATATGATTACTAAAATTTTGTTTCATTATGGGCTTTAGAAATTATACATCCAATCAATTTGACATCAATTTGTATATTTATTTATCTTACCTATTTGTGAGAAATGTACGCCTATTTCTTCAAAGATATATATAATAACAGCCGCTTTTGGAAATAATATGAAAAATTTTCCCGCCATTTTAGTTACTACAAAAAGTAAAAAATATATGTTTAAAAATAAAAAGTGATAAATATTTGGTATTTTCTTATTTTTGGTAGTCAACTTTCTTTAAATAATTATGTTTTTAAAATAATATAAAAAAATATAATTATTTAAAATTAGATTTTCAAATCTATGTGTGTACTGCATTAATTATTACATTTATGCTTTTTTTTAAAAAATAAATAACTTTTTTTTGATCTATTTTTTTACGTATAATATATCAAATTAATAATTTTTTATCACTTTCAATTTGACATCCATATTACATATATAAAATATAAATAACAAAAACATAATAAAAAATATATAAAAAATATCTACTCATCATTTTATAATTTTTAATGGGCTTTAAAAATTATGCATTTGAGCTATTTGACATAAATTGGTATATTCATGTATTTTGCTGCTATTTGTGATCTCTATATATAGTTATATTTGAGTTTAGTCCATTTCTTAATAATTATTTAGAATTATATTTAAACTGATTAAATTCAATTAAAAAATTTAACTAAAGAAAATATATCAAACTATGTATCCAAATTTTATATATCACATGTATCTATTCATAACATTATATATATTTATGTAAGAAGAAAATTAAAATTTATTTAAAATGAAATTATACTCATAATAGTATTTTAAATGTAGGAAATTACAGTTTATATAATAATATACTTTTCATGTTGATTGAAATCATTTTTTATATTTATCAACGTATTTTGATACTCAAGTTTTAAAGTTGTACATTTGGAATTGGATATGAGTTTGTATGTTTGATAATTTTTTGATATATGTGTATATTTAAAAATAAAATAATTTTTGTTTTTTTTTAAATATTTCGTTTTCCCTTAAAATTGTGTTCCCAAATATAAAGCATGGTTTTTATTTATTTCCTTTAACAATTTTGATAATTGATCGGTTTTCTAAACCCCAAAAAATATTATAATTTGAAATAATTTTATTGTTAATTTTACGGAAAATACAATTTATGAAATATTCAGGATTAGGGTAGTAAAAAAGTACTACAAGAATACAATCAAATTCCAAGAAAATAATTCCAACAAAATAGAAAATTGTTGGAATTTTTAAAATTCCACTGGAAATTCTAATGCTACATTATACCATTGGAAAATTCCAATGAAAATTCCAAAGGTAAACAAAATCATAGGTATAAAATGTTGGAATTCATGTTGGAATTTAAAATTCCATTGGAAACTCCGACACTCCAAGTAACCATTGGAAAATTCCAACAGTGATTCCAACCGTAATAATAAACCATTGGAAATACTATTAGAATTTTAAAAATTCCAACAGAAATTCCATCGCTAAAACATACCATTGGAAAATTCCAACAAAAAATCCACGGTAAACCAAATGTTGGAATTAATCGTTGGAATTTCTGTTGGAGTTTTAAAATTCCAACGGAAATTCCAATAGTACAACATGTTAGAAAATCCCATTAGAAATTCCAATACCATTAGAAAATTTCAATAGGAGTTAAATGATTTGATAGTATAATTCAAATCAATAACGTATATTTTCTCTTCTGGACAAATTGATGGGTAACCTACTGGCAAGTTAAAGATATTAGATAAAGAGATAAATTGATTGAATATTCCAAGGATATATACTATCGGACTAAATTCCAATAGTATAATTCCGTTGGAATAACCGTTGGAGTTTTTCCAACGACTGAATATATGCCAATGGTATAACTCTGTTGGGACTTGGGAATAGTGTTGGAAAAAATGTTGGAGTTCTTTCCAACAGTAGTATATTCCAATGGATAAATAATGTTGGAAATTCCATTGGAATATTTTTCCATTGGAATTTCGCCATTCCAATGGCCATTTTACCAATGATGCATTTTATGTTGGAATTTTCATTCGAATTGATAATTCCAACGATAATTGGCCAAATTCCAACAGATTTATCCCGTTGGAATTTTCTTATTTTCTTGTAGTGAAGATTCCACATATTGGACATTTAAAAAGATTTTCAAACTTTTACTTTCCCATAGATAAATATGTTCCATAAATAGATACAATTCATGTTTACACAACATAATATTTCTTATTTAAAGAGATTTTCTTTTAGACTATAATAATTTTTTTATTGTGTAGTCGATGATTTATAATCAAATTAGTTATCTTTATATTTAAATTATTTTTGAAAATTTGAAACGTTTTACAATCACTATTCTTTTAAAACATAAACAACATAAATCTATAATTTGTGAACCAAAGAATAAGAACAAGTAAAAATAAAAATATTTTTAGGTGTAATTTTTAGAATTAATAGAGATGGGATAGAGAATTCCCATTCTATCTAATCGGAATAGAAAGGGGAATGGACATATAAATAATGTCCATATTTCATTTTCAATTCTAAAGAAGTAGAGATTCTTCATCCCAACTCACAGACTCACCCGAATTAACTACGGATTGCCGACCCATGCTATTCGATTACCAACGAAGATGATGCAAGAGATATAATCCATTGAACTATTAGAAAAATGTACATGTAAGTGTGTAACAATACAAAATAGAGGCCTAATAGACGTATACCATATGCATCGCACGGGCAAAAGACTAGTTTAATTGTAATTAAGACGATTAAATTCAATTAAAATACTTGTTTTAATTGAAGAAAATATCTCAAAATATGCATCAAAATATTATATATGTTACACATATATCCATACATAATATTATTTATAGTAATATAAGAAGAAGTTAGAGTTTTCTTTAATATAAGATTATATACATAAATTTTTTTTATATATAGAAAATTAATTTTAATATTTATTAACATACTTTCAATGTTAATAGAAAATATTTTTTATATTTGTCAACGTATTTTTCTATTTAACTTTCAAATTCATAATCTTCATACCCATTTTAGATCCAAGGATCTAATGTGACTAAAATGCAATGACGATGAAGTTGCACCTTGATCGGATTTATTGAAAAACAACTTTCGAAAATTGATCATAAATACATAGTCCTGAGTGTATCTTTTCATGATTATGAGGTAAGATAATGTTTTTTCTTTTTGGACTTCATCACTCAAAATAAATTGTATTTTCTGCCTATTATTTGATTCTATTTTAAATTGTTACAACATAGGGACAAAGAGTTCATAAAAATATTAGAAAAATACACATGTCATGTTACGAAACAGAGACCTCACAAATATATAGCTCGTGTGTTGCACGATAGTCTCATCTAGTTTAAGTCCTTAAGAGATAACAAATAATCCAAAAATCAAGGATCATATCTAAACCATTATTTAAATTTGTGACATTAAAATTTTATCTTTGGACAATACCCGTGTAACACAGGGGCGATACTCTAGTAATCTATATAAGCAAACTATTCTAAAACAATAGACATTATATTTATTGGATACTTTCGATTAATAAAATTAGCACAATTAACTATGTGATATGCAAACACCAACAAATTAACACATGTCATTGAAATATTCAATTAGTTCAAAATTAATATGAAAATGGTTGTAACAATGTAAGAAAAATTAAAATTGCACGTTAGTTTGATAAGCCAAAGCATAAAATAATAAATTTATTAATTAATTGTTTAAATTTATTATTAACAAATTTGTTTGAGACTTATTAAATTTTGTGTGAATTTAATTAATGTGATTTTACCCGACCATACTGTGTGCAAAGCTAAATAATAAAATAAGCACAATTCAAAGTGATTATTTAAAGACCAAATTACACAACCACGAGCTTGTAGCTCAAGTGGTATCGCCCACCCATTGTAAGGGTATTGACTAGGTCGAACCCTGTATCTTTCAGTTTCTTTGAAATTTATCCACTCTCCTCCAACCACTGCTCCCAATTTATTTAAAAAAAGGCGAAAATACAATGATAGAACAATTGAATATTTTTAGATCTCCTATAACTATCATTAAAAAAGTGAAGGCACCATTTCCTTTTTTTTTATAAAACCAGTGTAACTCATGGATGTTGTTATAGTTAAAAAAAATAAAATGAAATCCATCTCACATACACACAAAAGAATGCGTGTTAAAGGATTAAAATTTGGTAAACTTAATATTATCCATACAAATTTAATAATTTTATTATTCTTAACTTTCAAATTACAATCACAACATCATCTAAAAAAACTAATTACAATCACAACTGAGTCGTTTCATACAGATGATCGATAACTTTGAAGTAAGAGTAAATATTTGTCATTGTGCATTCTCGTGGGTTACATGTCACAGTTTTTTAGGGGCCGAGGTTGTTTCTCCAAGTATTAATAATGTGGAAACATGAACCTCAGTTAGGAAAAAAAGAGAAAGAAAAAACTAAAACACGCTTATAAGTGAAATACGACTAGTACTCTTGAGTAAGTGGTGGAACCTCAAACAAATTATTTTTCCATGTCCCTACTTCAAGTCATCTGGGGTATAGCCAACAGTTAAGTAAAGACAACTGACTTTAATCCGTTGCACGAAATTCAAGAGCATTGCTTAATTTAGTAATATCTCCATACTACCATGTCCTAAAGTGTTCGAGTCAAAGGCGTGCAAATAAAATTGTAAGTCCAAGCGGCTACGATAATCTAGAGGGGGGTGAATAGATTATCTCCATCTTTTCGATTTTGCCCTCTTTTTCGGACCGAAAGCTCAAAGACAATAATAAAGGTGCGGAATGTAAACAACACACGTCGATTTAAAGAGGTTCAACCCACCTAGGGCCTAATCCTCTACCACCCCAGTATATCCGGGATGGATTTCAAAAAGAAAAAGAATTTTATTAATTACCAAAATTAATACAAATTCAACTTACAACACCTTGAAGAGCACCACACTCTTCTTCAACAACACCTTTGGAGATTACCACAATCTCCCTTTGAAGATCACCACAATCTTCCTTCAACGACACCTTGTGAAGATTACCACAATCTTCAACCTTGAAGAATACCAAATTCTTCAACACCTCAATAAGAAGATCACCACAATCTTCTTGCACCTATCACCTAGATCATCCAAGTGTGTTCTTACCAGAAGAACACTCACAATGATATCTTGTGTTGAATAATAACCAAAAATCAAGATTACAACTCAATAATGAATAATACAATTTGAGTGCATAGTGTAATCAAGTGTATCTTGTTGTGTTGTATCTCAATTGTTGTCTTGGTTGCTCCAAAACTTCCTCTATTTATAGGAGATGATTGATCAAGCATAGGCTCCTCTTGGGGATTGAAAATCTACATAAAAATACAATTAAAATCAAGAATATAGTTGTTAGAAATCAATCCCACAATTTAAGGAAATGTGTCTGATGTCAAACGGTTATATTTTTGTTGTCAATGCACAGGGCGAGGTTACGAGAAATAAGAGAATTGAAGAACACTTTGGAAATTTCAACAGGGCGACCGGCCGACATAGGCCGACCGGTCGACCCTGTCTCAACCGGTCCCCCTAACTCAAAAATGCAAGGTTTGAAGTTCTGCGTTTCAACGCCAACTTGCAGTGCACGGCCGACCCACAGGCGGCCGTCGGCCGACCGACCGGTCGACTGCCTGGTTTTCCTTCCGTCTCATTTTCTATTTCAAAAATCATCTTCAGGTACGGGTTGCCCTATAGGGCGACCGATCGACCATGAGACAGAAATGTTGTCCAATTTTTGTCGAAAATAAAACACGAGAAATACTCCGAAAATTTAGTAAAAACATTTTAAACCAATCGGGAGTATTTAGACAACATTTAGAAATCTTGTTATAGGAGTAAAAACCCATTGACATAAAATCATTAAAAGTGTTGTCCATTATTATCAAAAATAAACTTGAGGAAATACTCCGGAAAATATTAAAACCATTTTAAATCATTTAGAAGTATTTGGACAACCTTTAAAAACATTGTTTTGGTGACAAAATAAAATCATCAAAATTAAGATAAAAACATGTATCAAACAATCTCCCCCTTTTTGATGATTACAAACCAAAACAATTTTTACACAAACTAAGAGAGCAATTTTAGAAATGATTTTCCGGTAAAAACATTTGACCGTTTGGAAGCAACCAAAATTTCCAAAAATATTAAAGCAACCAAGTAGGGAGTGAATATATTCAATAATAAGCACAAGCTCCCCTATCAACAAGCATATAATGTAAAAACAATTTTCCATAAGCTAAAAGCTTTAGCTTTTACAATTTGTTCAAGAGCTTATAAGCTCCCCCTGTCACAAAACATCATTAAACACTTGTATAAGTCCATCAAGCAACAATTTTATGAGCCATAGCTTATAGCTTTTATGACAAGCTTTTAATAGCTTCATTGAGCTAATGAGCCAATATCCTGTTTCTCCCCCTTTGGAATCATCAAAAAGAATGTTAGGATGATAAAAATATCATACAAATATATCAAAGTGCGCAAACGAGACGGTTTATCAACCATCGAGCAATTTATACATAAAGTCCAAGGAAAATGGGAGAATTGTAGCATAGGAGATCCATAAGCTCATTAGTTAGCTAAAAACATGATTTCAAAAAGATTTTAAGACATTTTTAAGCAAGAGAATCATGTAGAAGTTGAAAGTTTCATTGCGACATTTCATCGAACATCTTGTGTGCGTGAAAAATAAAAGAGGTTGTATATAGTCCTTGTAAAAGTTTCAAGCCAAAAATTTTCATAACATCATCAATCAACCTCATTCCAAAGCTCAATAAGATCATATGCAACATATGCAACATTTGTTCATCAAATAAGAGGCTCAACAAAGAGATTCTCAAGGGTTCAACCCAATTGAGACAATATAAGCCCAAAAAAAAGAATCAAGGCATTACAAATGCCAAAAATTAGAGCATCCATCAAGTGATACAAACAATACAAGTATGATATATCAAATGTCCCAACATATCCATCTAAGTATAATTATCAAAGCATTAAAAGAAGCACTTTTACCATCAAGTACTTCATACCAATTATCAAACCATGCCATATAAGAGTATTTTTACCATCAAATACTCCATCAAGATCATGATCATCCACAAGTCATTAACAACTTGCAATTTTAACCCTTTTAAGAAAATAAGCAAATATCATTAGTACAAAAGAGTTTTACAAAAGTTCATCAAAATGCAAAGCAACATGAATGAAAATGCTAGAAAGTAAAGGAGGTGGGAACATCATTCCTCATCCGAGGAGAAGCAAGATCCGGGAATAAAGTCCTTGATGAATTTCTTCAACTTCCTGATAGACTTTTGCATTTTGGAGGTCTTTTGCTCAAAAGCCTCATACCTCGTCTCATGAAAAGCCCTCATCTCATCAAATTCGGCTTGAGTATACCTCATAGGCTGTTGAGCACTGGTATTACCCTCCATATTGCTCGGTTCGCCCTCTTCCCACCAATCTTGCGGCCTCGGCGTCATCAAAGAAGTCATTAGGATCGGGGGACTCTTGACCTCTTCCTCTAGCCATTTTAGTTGGTCGGATATCCATATTCTTGCGCATCGTGACCATTTGGGAGATGTTATCAATGTCGAAGTCATTTTGAAATACCTCCGAGTTACACTCCGACGAAGGTAGTCCCGATTGAATAAGAAGTTTACAAATCCAATTTCCCATAACCAACTTCTTATTACCTTGAGTGATGGACTCAATTAGACATTGAATAAGTATGGCACCAAAGTTAAGTGGTTCCTTCCTAGCAATCTTATAAGTCAAAAAGTAATCCATGTTGCTAGGCATCTTTCCCGACTTACCACAAATGCAATATGCGACAATGACCGATAAAATACGATGCTCAAGTGTCATTGCCATCAAAGAATAATTTGGCCATACTCCCAAATACGTCTTAACTTCTTTCATTGACACCCCCAATATTTCATCATTCCAAGTCCCACAAGAGAAATAATCCCAACCACCTTCTCTAACATGTAAAAGCCGGCAAATATCATTGGGAGTCCATCTAAAATGACGACCCCTTATAAGCGAATTTACGGCTATCGGCTTCCTTTCAACATCATATTCCACCCACATATTGGCATAAAAGAGTTGGACAATATCATCATCATACAAAACATAAGCATGTTCCCATAAATACATCCAACCTTGCTCCTCAAAGAATCCTCTAATGGTGGGATATTCATTGGTAAATGAACTAAAACGACACATTTTAGTTCGAGCAATAGATTTTCCTCCCATCCCCGAATCCTCATAGTACCATTCCGCATACTTATTGATGAAATTAAGAATATTGTGGGAATTAGGAGCTTGAGTAACAAGAGATTTTTTACCTTTCGCCCAACGGCAATTTTGGAGCGAAATTGTTCCACGGAGTTCGGCAATTTGGGCCCGAGAGAGAACGGGATTTTGAACATCATCACTTTCCTGAGCTACATTTCTTTGGGCAGCTCGGATATCCCTTTGTTCGGCTTCTTCTTGTCGATTCCTCGAAGAACCCTCTCCGCCCCTTCTACGCTTGGAGATGGGATTTCGACCGGTGGAATTCTTTGGGGGAGCCATATATGTAAGATTCCTGTGAAAATAAGAAGATTAGCAACAAAAATCGTGAAAAATGATGAAGAATTGAGGAATATAAGAAAAAGGGGAAAGATGTTCGCTGTTAAGGATTTTGAAGAAATTTCTCTTCTGTTTTGAAACAAAGAACATAAAGTTTATATCTAAAAAATTAGCCTGGGCGACCGGTCGAGGTAGGGTGCGACCGGTCGAAGTGCGAGCGGACCGGCCGCCCTATGATGACTGGCCCCAGTGCTTTTTTCATTCCTCAGGTTTTTCAAAAATTTGATTTTCCACCCCAAAAGGTATAAAACTTTGCAAAAAGATAATTTTGGATCAAGTCCAACAAATACGGGTTTCGGGAAAACATATATTCGAGAAAATCGAGACTTAACAAGTAGTGCCCTTTTAAGAGAATATTTGCAAAATCATTTAGGGGCACTTAAGAGGTTAAAGTGAAATATCTTGAAAGATATGTGCATAAGTATAATATCGAGTTCTAAGAAACATACGAGTAAACGTACCTCGATAGTTTAAGAAACTTGACGACGAAATAGCCAATGAAAATGAGATATATATCCTACACAATTCTTAAACAAAATTTGCACAAAAGCACGAGTGTAGGCAAGTAATAGGAGACATCAAGAAAAATGCTTATGCTTATGACAATACATAGAAGATAATAAACCACATAGGACTAATAAAATGCACAAGAGTTTTAGAAATATCATGCAAGGTCTTCTTTTAAACATTTTGAAACTCACAAATATATTAAAGACCTAAATTAAAAAATAATTACATGAAAACTCATTTTGCAATTAAGACATAAATAAAAACATGCATATAATTAAGATAAAATGCATATATAAATGGGGAGATACGGTTTACCAATTACGTCGTTTCCATGGGTTGCGCCTTTCCCATTGTTGATGATATATTCCTTTTGAGGAGTCACTTTGTTAATGATGACTTCTTTGATTACTCCATTTCCAAGGTTTGTTACCTTCCCTTTGTTGATAGTCTCTTCCTCTTTGAAAATCATCTTGTTGATGATGTGCTTGCTATTTCCAAGGATTGTGTTCTTCCCATTTTTGATTATATCTTCTTCTTGGAAATTGGCTTTGTCAAAAATAGTTTCTCCTTCTTTGATCAAATGAAACGGTCATTTGATGTCTTCTTGGCGGTATAAATTTTCTTCGATCATTATTTCATGGGTACCTAATATGACATTGTTTTGTGGTACCCTTATGTGTTTGGGTCCTTTGGGATTAGTCTTGAGACTTTTAGGTCTCCAACAATAATTAGAGCTATTTCTAGCCCGACAAGTATTTACCATATGACCCTTTTTACCGCAATAAAAGCATGTAATAATTCTAGGAGCATAATGACCAACGTGCTTAGAGACTTGATTCTTTTTTATGTGATTGACACTCTTAGGCTTATGATCAAGTTCTAGTTTCGAATTATCACAACAATCAACAATATTGGTCATTCTATCGGCACTCAAGTTAGATTTACATAAATCATTTTTCAAGCAATTTATATCCTCAACAGGAGTACTATTTTCTTTCTCAAGGTTTCTAACCTTGTCAAGAGTGGTGGTGTGAGCACATGATAGTGATTCATAGGAAGTAACTAAACTATCCTTATCATTTTTCAAAACATTCAATTCCTTTTTCAAATTTTTGTATTTAACAAGTAAGCTTTGGAATTCATTTTGAAGTTCATCATAATCATTTTGCAAATCACTATAATCAATTTGAATAACAATGTCATAAGAAGTAGAGGGTTTAAGACATACTTCGTTTTCTTCATTGATGCCCATAAAACAATATTCAACTTCTTCATAATTGGAAGTTGTAAGAGGCTTGTTCCTTAGATATGAACTTGTATCCCTTTGAAAAGTAGATGCTTTTGTTTGACTCCTTTCATTTGCAAATACTCCATAGATGGCTTCTAATTTTTGCCATACTTCATGTGCCGACTTTATTCCTACAATATGTTCATATTCTAAATTAGTAAATGAACAATACAAAATATTGAGAGCTTTACCGTTTAAGGAGATGATTTTCTTTTCTTCATCATTGAGCTTTTTGAAGCCTTTTGAGGTGTGTGGTGTATCTTTCATCGGAATGGATTCTCCATTAATGACGATGTTCCAAATGTCGAACCCGCAACCTTGTAGATAGCATTCCATTCTTTCTTTCCAAAAATTAAAATATTTGGAATCAAATAGTGGTGGCTTGGTGGTGGAGGTGCGGATAGATGAGCTTCGTTAAGTCGACGATCGTTTCTCTTCACTCGCAGGTGTGAAACGAGCTTGCCAAAGAGTTTGGCTCACGATACCACTTGTAAGTCCAGCGCTACGATAATCTAGAGGGGGTGAATAGATTATCTCCATATTTTCGATTTTGCCCTCTTTTCGGACCGAAAGTTCAAAGAGACAATAATAAAGGTGCGGAATGTAAACAACACACGTCGATTTAAAGAGGTTCAACCCACCTAGGCCTAATCCTCTACCACCCCAGTATATCCGGGATGGATTTCAAAAAGAAAAAGAATTTTATTAATTACCAAAATTAATACAAATTCAACTTACAACACCTTGAAAAGCACCACACTCTTCTTCAACAACACCTTTGGAGATTACCACAATCTCCCTTTGAAGATCACCACAATCTTCCTTCAACGACACCTTGTGAAGATTACCACAATCTTCAACCTTGAAGAATACCAAATTCTTCAACACCTCAATAAGAAGATCACCACAATCTTCTTGCACCTATCACCTAGATCATCCAAGTGTGTTCTTACCACAAGAACACTCACAAGGATATCTTGTGTTGAATTATAACCAAAAATCAAGATTACAACTCAATAATGAATAATACAATTTGAGTGCATAGTGTAATCAAGAATAGCCTAGACCTCAAAGATGTGAAAGTGATAAGCTAGGCAAATTTACAACAAGAATATTAACAATGAAAGACCAAGTATTTGCTTGAAGTGTATCTTGTTGTGTTGTATCTCAATTGTTGTCTTGGTTGCTCCAAAACTTCCTCTATTTATTGGAGATGATTGATCAAGCATAGGCTCCTCTTGGGGATTGAAAATCTACAGAAAAATACAATTAAAACCAAGAATATAGTGTTAGAAATCAATCCCACAATTTAAGGAAATGTGTCCGTTGTCAAACGGTCATATTTTTTATCGATAACGCAGGCGGCATCGGGTCGCATTTAAATAAGAGAATTGAATAACACTTTGGAAATTTCATCAGGGCGACCGGTTGGCATAGGCTTCGACCGGTCGACCCCTGTCTCAACTGGTCCCCCTAACTCAAAAATGCAAGGTTTGAAGTTACGTTTCAACGCCAACTTGCGGTGTGTCGACCCGGGGTGACGATCGGCCGGACCGGTCGACGCGAAGCGGTCGACCGGCCGACTGCTGGTTTTCCTTCCGTCTCATTTTCTTTTCAAAAATCATCTTCGTGTACGGGTTGCCCTATAGGGCGGCCGGTCGCCGACCACGAGACAGAAATGTTGTCCAATTTTTGTCGAAAATAAAACACGAGAAATACTCCAAAAATTTAGTAAAAACATTTTAAACTAATCGGGAGTATTTAGACAACATTTAGAAATCTTGTTATAGGAGTAAAAACCCATTGACATAAAATCATTAAAAGTGTTGTCCATTATTATCAAAAATAAACTTGAGTAAATACTCCGAAAAATATTAAAACCATTTTAAATCATTTAGGAGTATTTGGACAACCTTTAAAAACATTGTTTTGGTGACAAAATAAAATCATCAAAATTAAGATAAAAACATGTATCAAACAAAAATAAGCCGATGGGAAGCTCTGAGTGGGGTGTCAGACCCTGAAAAGCTTGAGAATTCAGTAATACGAGGAAATGGCTCAATCACATGCTGAAAAAGCATGTAAGGACAAGCCAATGATTCACCATTCTTTTTTTTCTTTTTGAGGAATATATGCTTTCATTATTTAGGAGGAAGCCTCCAAATCTAAAAGGTTCAGTACATGATCAGGAAATAATCCTTTCTCAGAAGTATAACTCTCAAAAGAAAAATCATGTCTGGCAAGCTGGTGAGCCACCAAGTTGCCTGAACGCCTAATGAAACTAGGAATGAAACTATCAAAAGACAAGGAGATGAGCTTTATGTCTTCCACAATATGCCCCAGTATGAGAAATTGACTCTGTTTGTCTTTAGTTTGCCGTATACGGTCGCACTATCAGTCTCCAAGACGTTCTTCTTGAGTCCCAAGTTTTTGGCCAACAACAACCCTTCTTTGCAAGCTAGAGCCTCATCTATATCCACCTCTATCTCCTCCGGGACGAGTTTGATTAGACAAGTAATGTAGTGTCCTTGGTGATTCTGAAATATCGCTCCAAACCCCATACCCGTTCCTCCAACAATCGACGCATCTATATTGATTTTTACCCAAGACTCATCCGATTTCCACCACACATCAGCTTCCCTGGTCTGATGGCTTGAATTCCACCCATCCACTGCATTTACATGCTCCTCATACCTCTTCATTGTAGTTTGGATGCACCACTAGTGTTGTAGTTCTTCATGTTGGAATATTTTCATATTCTTTGAATGCCAAACCATCCAAATTAACAAAGCGAACATATTATGGCTCTCCTTTTCTCCATTTGTTGTTATTCATGCAGCCTGTTAGCAAATTTATTTGTTAGATTTTGATGATACTTAAATTAGGAAGTTGACACCCCATTTTTCTTGTAATTCAGTTTTGAAATAGATATGAATGGAAGAGCTGAGTGAAGTCAGCCACGTCAAGATTACAAGAAGTCAACTGCGGATTGGAATGAAGACTCTGATGTGTGTCAGCTGAGTATGGCCTAGATGGAAGTCAAGGACTTGACTGAAGGAGAGTCAGCTGAGGAACAACTATGAGAAGTGTTAGTCAAGTCAACCTGAGAAGCCAAGTCCATCGATTAAAGTGATAGTTGAGTCAATCCTACGTTTGGAGAAGACTCAAGGCACCTGGGGTATAGGTAGCAGTTAAGTAAAGACAACTGACTTTAATTTGTTGCACGAAAATCAAGAGCATTACTTAATTTAGTAATGTCTCCATACTGTCATGTCCTAAAGTGTTTGAGCTAAAGGTGTGCAAATAAAATAAGCCAATGGGAAGCTCTGAGTCGGGTGTCAAACCCTGAAAAGCTAGAGAATTCAACAATACGAGGAGGTGGCTCAATCACACGCTGAGAAAGCATGTCAGGACAAGCCAACAATTAATGGAATGTTATTTGAAAAATTGTCTATCTCTTCAGCTGGTAATTTTTTCAAATGATACTATAATAGGATGTGGATTCAAAAGAATAAACACATGACAAGAGACACATGACACAAGACACACTCGTGCCTTTCAAAATCCTTCATTCTTTAAAGCAAAGTTATTATAATGGAATTAAATCTAACTCGCATTCCTATGTTTACCATCAAAGAATTTGATGATTGGAAAATTCGTATACAGGCTCACCTATCAGCCCTACATGATGAAATGTGGTTTGTGATAAAATATGGGCCACTACAAATACTCAAAGTCAACATAACAGAAGAGCAAAGACCTCCGGTGAAGGAGAAGAAGTTGCAGAGCCTAGAAAAGTCATGGTTAAAAACCCTCGCATTGAGTGGACCAATGAAGACAGAAAAAGATACCACTTGGACAGTATGGCCAAAGATATCCTTAACAAGACTTTGGACAAAACATTGTTCAACAAAGTCAAGTCTTGTAAATCAGCAAAAGAAATATGGGATAAGTTAACTTTGATCTGTGAAAGGTAAGATCAAACCAAGGAAAACAAACTAACCATTGCTGTAAAAATATTGAAAATTTTAAAATGTTTGCAGGTGAAAGCTTAGATCAACTGGATGCAAGATTCACTGAGATTACCAATGAGTTCTCAGCACTTGGAAAGGAGTACATCCAGAAGAAGATGTGCATGAAAATACTAAGAGGTCTCCCAGCTGAATGGAAAATGAAAGTCATGGCCTTGAGACATTCAATGGACCTCTCAAAAACATCAAATCATGAGTTATTCTCAGACCATAAAGCTTATGAGTTTGAACTGAGAAGAAAAGAGCAAGAGGAAACAGTTGTACCAAAGATAGCTACATTATTGACAAATGATGGAAAAATAGTTGAGCTAAAGAAAACCATTGACCAGGATGAGATTGCCCTAATAGTAAAGAGATTCAATAATTTCTTTAATAAGAACTATAAAATGGAACAAGGGTGAAACCTCCAGGACATTCAACACCATCCAAAGGAAGGGAGGACAGACCACCCAAGAAAGCTGAAAATCAGAAAGCTGATAATCAAAGGACCGACAGAGCTGATCAAAGAGCTAAATACCTATGTTGGAACTACAGACAACCAAGACATTTTGCTATTGGTTGCACCTATCCACCTGTCAACAAGTACATGAATGAAGAAGAAAGAAGAATCTTTAGGCAAAGAAGACAAGAAAGGAAGAAAGTTATGTTATCAGCTAGGACTACTGAGCCAACCAAGTGTAAAGAACCAGCAGACTCATATAACAGTGAAACTGACTACTCGAGTGACACAGAGGAAGATGCTCTAATATGCCTCATGTCTAAGGAACAAGAAGATGAGGTACAATCTAACTTAGTTTACTCAGACACTAGTGATAGTGACTATGATACACACACACTTCATCACCAACAAATATTTATGATTCATTAGGAAAAATGATGAAAGATTTTGAGCACATTAAAACCTCACACAAACCTTTAAATGAGGAAAATAGCCAGCTTAAATATTAAAACTCACAGCTGACTAAGGATCTGAGTACTCTAAGTCACATAGCTGATGAGAACACCAAGCTAAAGGCTGAAAATGCAAAGATCATAGCATAGTTAGCTGCTACGGAAAAGAGAGAAATTGATCTTAAGAATATGATTGCCTCAATTCAAAAAACAATGTGGAGATAAAATAGGTATAGGATTTAACTCCTTTGTGCATAGTCAAACTCCAAGAGAGATTTTGGAAAAGGGGTCTTCAAGCAATGAAGGATTCCAAAAACTCAAAACACCAAATGCTGCACCCACATTTATTCCAAAGCACAATCACAATCATACTGGCCTTGGTTACAAAGGTGAAGGAAAGATGATGTGAACCGCAACAACGACTGTGCATACGACCCAACAACAATATGTTGTTAACCCAAGATCTTCACTAGTTTGGTTAAAGATGGTGGAAACCTCGACCCATTGCTTAGCAAAGCAAGAACCTCGGTATGCGTAGACGCCACAAACAAATGCGGAAGTTTGTTTGATAAGTCAAAATTCGCAACAAGATGAACAATCTTGAAGCTCTTGGAAAAACCCAAAGGGTTGGAGAGAATAATCTCAATTCAATATTCAATAATCAAAGTTGTTTTGAAAAATAAACAAGTGTTTGCCTTATATAGGCGACTCAAAGCAAACCCTAAACAAACTAGAAAGGAAAATAAGTCCAAACCCAAAAAGGAAACTCAATCGCAGTCAATATTCACGTGTGGGCGAAAATAGACGTCCGGGATTTTTGAATCTGTTCCTGGAGTCTTCATAAACGGTGTATCCCTTTCTCTTAGCTTTCCATAGCAACTTGAATCAGCCCAATACCAATTTTCTAGAGAACGTTATGTCCCAAATACTAAACCCTGCCAATGCTGAAAACTGTTGACGCGTTTGGATGTTTTTGAACGCAATCTCTTGTTCTTCGATCGTCAATGCTTCCTTTCGACCCATGACTCTAAACTCAATATACTTGGCCTCTAATGTCAACTTGGCCATTCAAATGACTCAAAATAACGAAAATAAACACCTAATCTATGATACACAAATACAAGAACTCAAGAACTCAATTACATAGTTTTCAAGAACTCAAGATAACTTGCATTTGGTGTTGCTCGGATCCTCCGTGACTGGATTCTCATCATTCCCCTCCTCTTGAAAGGAATTCTTCCTCGAATCCAAACGTTGGACCCCAAAGATTGAACAATTATATCAATCCACCCGGATCAAATGTGAAACGGCATGCACATTCATCCGGTTGCCCAAATTCCTGCACATGAAAAACAATAGAACTAGGCAAAATATTATGAAATATGTTAGCATTCAAAAACTCTCGCCTAATGTCTCTCATTTTAATCATAAGCACAAATTTTCTCTCTTGTTTTACCTCATTGGCCTTCCCCCCCCATATTTTTGGCCCACTCAAATTTTGTGCTCTCCTTTTTCTTGGCCATCTCTCGGATCTCACAACTACCCTTGGCCAAACTCTCAAGCTCTCTATTTTTATTTTCACTCAAGCTCTCATTTTTCTCGGCTTTTATTTCTTTATTTTGCTCACATGCCGAACACTCTTTTTCTTTTGACTTACAAACTCTCATCCTCACATGATCATCATAAATTTCTGCAGGTGTAAGAGATGAAAGTATGAACATTCTTCGCTCATGCTCAAAAGTATAGAAATTAGTATATCCATCATGCACAACTCGCCTATCAAACTGCATTGGCCTAACCAACAAAATACGACAAGCCCGCATTGGCACCACATCACATAATATATCATCCTTATAACCCCCAATTTGAAAAGACACCAACACTCTTTTATTAACTCGCACCTCGCAACAATCATTGAACCATTGTAGTGTATATGGTTCTGGATGTTCAAGTGTAGGAATCTCCAACTTCTCCACCAATTTCTCACTAGTCACGTTTGTACAACTACCTCCATCAATGATCATACTACACACTTTATCCTTAACTAAGCATCTAGTGTGAAAAATATTTTCTCGCTGCTCATGATCAATTAACTTTGGTTGCATATTCAAAAATCTATGCGACACTAGTGATAACACATCGCCCTTCACCGGCTTAAGTATCTCTAGACCCTCCTCCAATTCCAGATTATCATGATCATCCTCACTTTCGGACTCTACATCACCATTAGCCCAAATCACCATCACTCTTCTATTCGGACATTCACTAGCTCTATGACCCCTCCCATGACATTTAAAACACTCAATGTCCCTAGTGCGTGAAGTAGAGGGATCAAATTTACCTGATGGTTTTGTCTTGTCCGAGTCCGTCTTGTTCTCCACAACTTTGGATTGTTGTGAAAAGCGTGCATCATCCATCGCAGGAGTATTCGAACCCGAAGTACTAGTGCTAGTGTTGGGATTTTGCCGTGTAAAACCCCTCCTCTTGAGTTGATGCTCAATTTTCACCGTCATGTGCACCATCTCCTCAATATCGACACAATGATGTAAGTCGACGACATCTGCTATAGGAGTATTTAATCCGGTAATGAACCTCGCCATCGTAACCTCCTGGTCCTCCTCTATATTAGCCCTTGTCATCAACATATCCATCTCCTTATGATAATCCTCCACGCTTCTCGACCCTTGTGTCAACCTCTGCAACCTTTGATAGACGCCTCTGTAATAATGATTTGGTACAAAATGACGTCGCATCAAACTCATTATCTCCTCCCATGTGGAAACGGGCCGCTCGCCGCTTCTCCTCCTTGAGACCATTAATTGATCCCACCACACACTTGCATAATCCGAGAATTTGGTTGACGCCAATTTTACCTTTTTCAACTCGAAATAGTTTTGGCAATCAAATACATTCTCGATTTTCCTCTCCCAATCCAAATAGGCGTCCGGGTCACTCTTTCCCTGGAACGAGGGGATTTGCATTTTGATGTTACTCAAATTGCCATCCTCACGTCCCCGATCACCCCTATTTCCGCGCCGACCTCTACCCGGATTGTAATTTTGCTCCCTGTCGGAATCAAAATCATCCATCTCATCTGCCCACTCATCTAACTCGAACCTCCTATGCCTTCGTACCCTAGTAGCAGGCTCTTCGATTCGTGGCGCCTCTCTGGGATCCCCGTATGTCTCCAACATTAATTTTTTTAACATGTTTGCAATCGCCTCCATATCTAACTTGTTACCTAAATATGCTAGTTGTCGTTTTTCCTCGGACATGTTAAAATCACTCCCTCACGTGTATACGCTCGTGTATCACTCAACTCATAATCTCCCATCAAATCACGAAATCAACTCCATTTTTTTTTTGAATTTCGAATTTTTTTTTTCTCTCTCTCTCTCTTTTTTTTGGTGCCCTTGATGAACTAGGGTTTATAAGAAAATCTAAAAAAATAACAAAGATAAAAGAAAACAAGGATAGATTTAACTTTTCTAGATGGCTCTGATTACCAACTGATGTGAACCGCAACAACGACTGTGCATACGACCCAACAATAATATGTTGTTAACCCAAGATCTCCACTAGTTCGGTTAAAGATGGTGGAAACCTCGACCCATTGCTTAGCAAAGTAAGAACCTCGGTATGCGTAGACGCCACAAACAAATGCGAAAGTTTGTTTGATAAGTCGAAATTCGTAACAAGAAGAACAATCTTGAAGCTCTTGGAAAAATCCAAAGGGTTGGAGAGAATAATCTCAATTCAATATTCAATAATCAAAGTTGTTTTGAAAAATAAACAAGTGTTTGCCTTATATAGGTGACTCAAAGCAAGCCCTAAACAAACTAGAAAGGAAAATAAGTCCAAACCCAAAAAGGAAACTCAATCGCAGTCAATATTCACGTGTGGGCGAAAATACACGTCCGGGATTTTCGAATTTGTTCCCGGAGTATTCACAAAAGTTGTATCCCTTTCTCTTAGCTTTCCATAGCAACTTGAATCCGCCCAATACCAATTTTGTAGAGAAAGTTATGGCCCAAATACTAAACCCGCCGATCTTGAAAAATCGTTGGCGTGCTTGGACGTTTTTGAACGCAATCTCTTGTTCTTCGATCGTCAATGCTTCCTTTCGACCCATGACTAACTAACATGACTCTAAACTTAATATACTTGGCCTCTAATGTCAACTTGGCCACTCAAATGACTCAAAATAACGAAAATAAACACCTAATCTATGATAAACAAATACAAGAACTCAATTACATAGTCTTCAAGAACTCGAGATAACTTGCAATTGGTGTTGCCTGGATCCTTCGTGACTGGATTCTCATCAAAAGAAGTCAGTAGAGTATGCTGAAAGGATAACTAAGAAGAAATTCAGACAAGTCCCTCAACAGACTCCAAACAGAAAATACTCTATAAGAAGCAAACAGAGCTACCAAAAGCCCCATAAATTTCAGCAAGCAATGATGGTAGAAATTATTTACACAAGTTGATTCAAATTGATGTATGATCCTAAAACTCCCAAGCAATTTGCTAATGTGCACTTTGATTATGGCACAGATAGATGGCAACCTCTTAGAGTCAGATCATCTGGCTATAGGTTGGTTGGAACATCTTATAACACTAACCCCCAAGGACCCAGGCAAGTATGGGTACCTAAAAATTAATTTCCTTGATTGTAGGTTCAAGGAACAGCTGAGTGCCAAGGAACTTTATACATGGATAGTTGTTGTTCCAGATATATGATAGGAAACAAGAAAAATCTGTCAAGATTCAAGGAGATTAGAGGTGCTAAAGTTCTATTTGGAGGTAATGAAGCTCCAAGGAGATCAAAGGCACATGATCCATCAAGAAAAATGGATTGGAAATCACAGATGTTGCTTATGTTGAAGGCCTCAACTTCAACCTGTTAAGCATCAGCCAACTCTGTGACAAAGGCTACAGTGTAGGATTCAACATGGGGATATGCCACATCAAAGATGTCGAATCAAATGAAATTATGCTGCAAGGAATAAAGCAAAAGAATATATATTGGTAGATTGCTCTATTGTTACTCCAGGCACATGTCTACTAGCAACGAGCACAATCGGATCCAGTTGGTTGTGGCATAAGAAGTTGAGTCATCTGAATTTCAAGACAATCAACAAACTTGCAAGAAGTCAACTTGTTGAAGGATTGCCAGACTCAGTGTACAAGAAATAAAGTGTATGTGACGAATGCCAGATGGGAAAACAAATCAAATCACCATTCAAGGAAAAGTCAAATCCTTCTTCAACAAGGATATTGTATATGTTGTACATGGATTTATTTGGTCCAGGCTAGCATCAGTGGAAAGAAATACACATTGGTGGTGGTGGATGATTAATCAAGATATACATGGACAATTTTTATGTGTAAAAAGAAGGAAACACCACAAAAGTTGCCTCAGCTGATGAGAAGAGTTCAAAATGAGAAGGGTGAAACCATTATAAAAATAAGATCTGACTGAGGAACAAAGTTTGTCAATGGGATTATAACCTAGTATTCTATTGAAAATGGTATTGCTCATGAACTATCAACCGCAAGGACTCCACAGCAGAATGGAGTAGCTGAAAGAAGGAACAAAACTCTTAAAGAAGCTGCAAGGACCATGTTAGTTGAAGTCGGATTACCAAGAGATTTTGGGCTGAAGCAATCAACACAACTTGCTACACCCAAAATAGATGCATGATAAATAAACAGCTGACCAAGACTCCCTATGAAATTTGGAAAGGGAGAAAGCCAAGTGTTGGGTATTTCAAGATCTTTGGATGCAAATGCTTTATCCACAACAATAGAAAAGACAACCTGAAGGCTTTTGATGCCAAAGTTTATGAAGGTACCTTTCTAGGATACTCAGCTGAGAGTAAAACCTATAGAGTGCTGAACAAAAAGACTACGGTCACAGAAGACTCAATCTATGTGGTCTTTGATGAACCAAATATGAATGAAGAAGACTTTGACGAGTTGGCTAAAAAGCAAAATCAGCCAACTATACAAAAGATTCCATACATTGATGCAGATGTTAGAACATTCAGCACTGATGATGATGAGATAGCTGAATCTCAAAGACAGTTGGAAAGTATGCAGCTGAATGATGAAGAAAGAGCTTATCAAGACAACTTAACTGGTTGGGTTCGACCATAATCTTTAGATGGCATGCAAGAATGTTGAGGCTCTAGGAAGACAAGAGGCTGAGAATGAAAGAACAACAGGAGAATGGGAGGATATGCAGTGAAGGGATGACCCTGCTGCAAAACGAGCGTATGAGAAAAAGAAGAAAGAGGAAGAAGAGAAGAAGAGCAGAAGATGATAGGAAGAGAGCTGAAGATGAACAGAGAAGAAGGAAGTAGCGAAGGCGTTGAAGTGTGATGCGAACCCCTTCATGTATTTTACTTTATTGTAAATACATAAATGTAAGTCTTCTGTAATAGCTCTGTGTATTTCTCTGTAACGTTCATTCTCTATGTAAGTTAGTTGAGATACATTTTGAATAATTGTATTTGTATATAGCTCTGTCACTTGATGTAAACAGCTTTGTAAAGGACAAGAATGCTATGATCAATAAAATGATTATTCAAAAGCACACATTCTTTGTTACTACACTGTTTGTATTTTCCATTTATTTAATTTAAGTTTTGGCATCATCAAAAAGGGAGAAATTGTTAGGAAATTTAGTTGTTGGATTTTATTGATACCATAAAATACTTAGATTAGGAAGTTGGCACCCCATTTTCCTTGTAATTCTATTTTGAAATAGATAGGAATGGATGAGTTGAGTGAAGTCAGCCAAGTCAACATTACAAGAAGTCAATCATGGATTTGGAATGAAGACTACGATGTGGGTCATCCGAGTATGGCTTAGAAGGAATTCAAGGACTCAATTGAAGGAGAGTCAGCTGAGGAACAACTATGAGAAGTGTCAGTCAAGTCAACCTGAGAAGCCAAGTCCATCAGTTCTAGTGATAGTTCAGTCAATCCTATGTTTGGAGTAGACTCAAGTCACCCGGGGTATAGGCAGCAGTTAAATAAAGACAACTGACTTTAATACGTTGCACGAAAATCAAGAGCATTGCTTAATTTAGTAATGTCTCCATACTGCCATGTCCTAAAGTGTTCGAGCCAAAGACATGCAAATAAAATAAGCAAATGGGAAACTCTGAGTGGGATGTTAGACCCTGAAAAGCTTGAGAATTCAAAAATACGAGGAAGTGGCTCAATCACATGCTGAGAAAGCATGTCAAGATAAGCCAACGATTAATGAAATATTGTTTGAAAAATTGTCTATGTTTTCATCGGGCAATTTTTCCAAATGATACTATTAAAGGCTGAGGATTAAAAGGAATAAACACATGACACGAGACAGAGATGAATGAATGAGTGTTGAATATACGCAAATAAGTATATAAAGAAATAATATTTTCAAATATCCTCAAGCCTGAGAATTTGAAGGACTTCAATCCAATACACATTATGAAGGATAGAACACTTCAACAAGTTGAAGAGGAACAAGTTTCGAGAATAACAAGGGATCTACTTTCCAAGTTGAAGGATTGTAGAAAGTTCAAGATCGAACCAAGATTCAAGTTTGTTGGAGGGTTGTGTGAACAAATCCAAGAACTTGAAAGTGAGTTGAAGTAACAAAGCAATCGCCTCGTGAAAAAGCTAAGTCACAAGAGAAGCCAGCTGTGTGATCAAGGCTATCATCTCTGATCATTTCGCTTTGTAACTTGATCCATTACTTAGTAGATTTCTCCAGGAGTTGGAGAAGAATGGTTTAGAGGAGTTACCTCATCCTTGAACCACTATAAAAGTTTACCTGTGTCTTTTCACTTTCAGCACTTACATTTCTGCATATTTTATTATATTTGATGTTAATTAAATCTGCTATCCATCTAATAATAACTAAGTGCTAAACAAGTATTAAAAACAAGCTTCAAAACTATCAAACGGTGTTAAGTCTTCCGCTGTTAAAAAACCAAATCAACTAAAGTTAAGTATTAGCTTAAGCAGCCGAGTTATACTATCAACAGCTCTATCGAGTCAGTTGAGTGGATAACTTAGCTAAATATAGCCAACTTAGTTGTCCCCAAGGTCACATCTGATTTGAGTCAACTCTGTTGAAAATTCTTAAAAAGATTAAATTTTGAAAATTAGGTCAGGTTTACTCAAACCCTCCCCCCTTCTAAACCTTACACTACACCCCTTGGGACCTACACAGCCTATGGATATATCACCACGTCTTCTATCATCTCCAAATTGTATTCTCATGGGGGATACTACCCAAAATAATTTTGACCATGTGCAATCCCGAAGCACGTGCTCAATCATTTCAGTGTGGCATCCGTACCGATTGCAAGTTGGATCTATTTCCACCCCTCGTTTTCGCAGCTCAGTCTTCGAGGGAAGAATACCATGCACAACTTTCCACATAAAAATCTAGATTTTTGGTGGAACCCGAAGATTCCACACCCATTTCCAAATTTTTCTGTTTGGGTCCGAACTAGCCGCTACATTTGATTCACATTCTTTCATCAATCTTGATGTTTCATAGTGCAATTTCATGTTATATATCCCATCTTTTGTATAATGCCAAGCAATACGATCCAGCTTAGGATTGGAACTGAGAGGTATGGACTTGATCAGTCTAGCTTAATGTTCCAAAAATAATTCGTGGAGGAGATCAATATTCCACCAAGGAGATGTATCGTGAATTAAATCTCGCACTTTTAGATTCGGGGGCCAGCCCTGTTGGTCCGATAAAATCTAAAAATTTGGGGAATCCGCAATCCATGGATCTTGCCACACTCTAACCTTATCTCCCATGCCTATATTCCATCGCATTCCCTTAAGAATAATATTCTTTCCCGCAACAATGCTTATCCAAGTAAAAGATGGATTACATCCCATCGTTGCTTTTAGAAAATTATTTCTCGGGAAATATTTAGGTTTGAGGGAAATAGACAAAAGAGATTCAATACCATGTATCGGTCTCCACCATTGTTTAGCCAACATCACTTCATTAAAACACTCCAAATCATGAAGGCCAAGACCCACATCTTGTTTTGACACGCATAATTTATTCCACGAATTAATCTGCTTACACATGTCATTTAGTAGCCGGAAACATCTCATTATATATGTTGGTATGTCCTATGCGACAGTCTTGATTAAAATCGTTTTCCCCGCAATCGATAAAAGCTTCCCTTTCTAATTCTTAAGCTTCTTGTGGACTCTATCAACAAGAGCCAAAAAAACCTCTTTTATTGAACGTCCAATGGCAGTTGATAGCCCAAAATAAATTTCATGTTTCTCAGCAAGCTGAACTCCCATTTTATGTGTTAATAATACTCTTTTATTTTGCTCAACCATATGGCTAAAAGAAATCTCAGATTTATCAAGGTTTATGCGTTGTCCCGATGCACTTTCCTAATCATTGATAATTTTAGCGACGCCATCAATCTCCCGTTAAGTTGCTCGGCCAAAAATTATACTATCATTGGTGAAAATAGATGAGTCACTTGGGGGGCTCATTTACAAATTTGAATATTGTGTAGTTGCCCCACACTCTCCGCTTTTTGTATTAAAGATAAGAATGCTTTTGCACAAAATAAGAAAAGATATGGAGAAAGGGTGTCACCTTGATGGAGCCCTTTGGTGGGGGTTAGAGAATTACCCGGCTACCCATTAATTAAAATAGAAAAAGATATTATGGAAACACATTTTATAATGAGATCAACAAAAGAATTACATAGACCCAATTTTTTCATGACATTGTTAAGGAATGTTCATTCAACTCTGTCATAAGTCTTGCTCATATCCAGTTTGAATGCAGAAGATCCCTTCTTCTGGTCTTGTTTATGTTTCATCTTATGAAAAATCTCAAAAGCTAGAAGGGCATTATATGTAATTAAGCGACCCGGGACAAAAGCAGATTGAGTATTATGAATCAATAATGGTAGAATCAGTTTCAACGTTTTGGCAATTGTCTTAGTAATCAATTTGAAAATCACATTGCACAACGAGATGGGCCAAAAATCATGCATATATTCAGCTTTCTTCTTTTTAAGGATAAGAGCTATGAATGTATGATTAAGACTTTGAGGGTTAGCATTACCATTTAGAACATCAAGTATGACATCAGTGAGAACATCATGGTTAATAATAGACCAAAACTTTTGATAAAAGATAGCAGGAGTATCGTTTGGTCCCGGCGCCTTTGTGGGGTGCATTTGTGAGAGGGCCCTCTCCACATCCTCCTTAGTGAAAGGCCGTTGTATTATCCCGTTCATCTCCTCAGTTGTCTTCGTTTCAAGAGCATCAGTGACCCTATCCATATCTAGGAAAGGCTCTGCAGAGAATAAGTATGTATAGTATTTATAAAAAGCTCTTTTTATCCCCTTCTCATCCTCCACCCACTGATTACTAGTGTCTATGATTCTATCAAGTTCGTTTCTTTCCCGGCATCTCGAGGTCGTGTGATGGAAGAAAGTTGTATTCGTATCACCATTTTTAATCCAGTTTGTTTGAGCCCTTTGGTGCCACATAGTCTCATTTTTCCTGTGTAGATCCTCTATCTTATCCTCTATCTCCCGTCTCTTTATCAACTCATCCGTACAGGGTAAATTGTTCAGCCCCTCCTAGAGAAATTTTTCACACTCTCTTATTTATTCCCCAATGTTTCCAAAGTGAGTGTTTTCCCAACACTTAAGATTGTCCCCACACTTCTGAATTTTACTGAGAAGAATGTTCGGCCTACCCATAGCATTCTCGGGCTCCTAGGCATTTTTGACTACATTTTTTCATGATTCATCGAGGAGACACATTGTCTCAAAGCGATAAATCCATCTCCGCTTTCTGCTTTTTCCACACCATGCATCTTTAGCTTTTCTCCAATTTAACATGATCTGGCAATGATCCGAATTTGTCCTTGGGAGTTGGTGTACTGAGAAATCAGGATTTAGAAAAATCCATTATTGATTTTCTAGATAACTATCAAGCCGTTCTTGAATATTTTGGGTTCCTTTTTGCCCGTTCGTCCATGTAAAGGTGAAACCCTAATATCCAAGATCATCCAAATGAACATTATTCAGCACCTCGTGGAATTCAGCCAACTTTTGATGGTCCTTGGTTCGCACTCCTAGTTTTTCATAGATGTATAGAACTTCAGTGAAATCACCGAAACAAATCTAATGTTGTGTGTTATTCCCGTCAAGATTTGTCATAAGCTCCCATGTGTATTTTTTATTGGCATGTTCCAGCCACCCGTAAATACCAGTCATCCTCCATTCTTTTCTAGTATCTATAAATACTCCATCGACATAATGGGTTGAGTCAGAACTCACCCTAAAATCCTCTTCGGTTTTCCATAGTGCACATAAACCTCCTCGTCTACCACCCGCCTCAGTCGCACAATCTACAGTATGTCTCCTTTAAAGTCCAGGTCCTTGAGAATATCTCCATATTCCTTCTTGCAGAATTTTATTTCCATAAGGAAGACAAAACTAAGATCTTGCGATTGATCAAACATTTCCTTAGACGATTTGTTGTGGGGTTCCTAAGCCCCTAACAGTTCCAACTTAAGCAACTCATTGTGATCGGTGGGGTTGCTTCTGTGCAACCTCTGCCGATATCATAAAATTACAAGGGATGTCAAACAAGCCAAACTCCGTCAACTTTTTTGTGTTGTCATTCCCTTCGCCACCCATTCACTATTCATTTGTTTCGTGACTTCTCTTAGATCTTTTGGCTGAGGACTGGTTTGGGGTATGGGATTGTTTTCGCTGTTTCACTCTAGACCAGGTGTTTTTGGAGTCGAGAGATTCAGTGGCTTGGCTTTTATTATATAGAGGGGCTATTTGCTGATTTAAGTTTGTGTGTGGTGTTGTGTTTTGGCTCTGGTGTTGAGGGATTTTTTTATTGGGTTGGTTAGCTGGTTGGTGTTGGTGAGCATGGTGTTATTTAATGTGTGTGGTTGTCACGGGTGGGGATACGACGTTTGAGTGGGGAGGCTTTAAGCCACGGACCATATACCACAGCAAAAGCAATAGGTAAGGAGAAATTCATACTTTATGGGTAGAACCAATTGATTTCCTTTTACCCGGATAGTGACGGCTCGGACCAGTGGTTTGGTAATATCAATACCGATTTTGAAACTCAGGAATTTTCCAAATATACCTTCTGTCGACTGATCCAATAACTCCAAATCCCTCAGTTGTTTTGCAATTATTTTCGCCGAATTAGGGTTTATGCACGCGACGGGGACATCGTAGGTATGCAACCAAAAGGAAGCATGTTTTGTATAGTTGAGGGTTATTCGTTGTCTTCTAACATTTTCAAGGCCCGCAATCCTCCTTTGAAGTGCCACGGTTGGTTAGCTATAACCCAGTCCATATCGTCCTTTTTACCAAAATGGATTTTCACACCACTCTCGTGCTACTACTTCTTCCCTTGTTTTCCAGCTTTTCTTCATCATTTAAATGAGATAAAATAGTTTCCAATTTTTCTCTGTGAATAATTTCCCCACCAAACAAAAGGGAGAAATTGTGGCAGTAGTCAAGTTATCCTCAATAAGAGCATCAAGATAAACAATCTCTCCCTCCTTATCTGTTAAGTCCTCCATATTATAAGGTAATTCTTGTGGAACCCTTCCTATCATAGATCTAGGCTACTAATGCACCTGAAACAAAGAAAACCAATGGATTAGAAAGCAAGATTGTTTCAACAGTTCCTGACGCCCAGTCGGAAGGATAAGAACCAATACACAAAAGAACCATAGAGAGCAAACCCTAAAAGCAAAAAAATAAATAAAACCAGGCGTAGAAAAGTCTTGAAACAACAAAAACAAAGTAGAGATCGAGAAGGAGGAGAACAAGAGAAAACAGATAAAGTAATCGAGAGGACAAAACTCCTATCCGACAATAGCAGTGACGAAAACTCAGTAAACCCTAAGTGTTATAATTGTGAATTTATTTTGAGATTCCAAATGATCAATCCATTAGTGGCCAAACCCATGGTCCACAATTAGTTGTCAAAATACAATTCCACACCATTACACTAGTGGGTACAAAATAAAAAATTAGAGGGTCACAAAAAAGTATTCCCATTGGCTCCCAACACTTATTTTATCTCTTTAACGGTTGATAGTTTTAAAGGGGGAACAAAAAATTAAGCCAGACTCAATTCCCAATTTAGGGGCATCAAAATTTGCAAAGTTGCTCCTATGATCTCCCATTTGTTTTTTGTGGATGATTCCCTCTTATTCTATGAAGCATCCACTAGTCAAGACTCTTCTCTCAAAACCCTTCTCGAGTCATATTGTTCAGCAACTGGTCAATTGATTATGGAGAAGTCTTCTATCATTTTTAGTCATAATGTGGCCTTGGATACTCAAAAATCCATTTGTCAAACCCTTGATGGTGTTCAAGTCCACACTAAGGTCAAACATTTTGGCCTTCCTCTTCTTTTAGGTAGAGCTAAGATTGACATTTTTAGCTATATTCTTGAGTCTGCAAAAAAAAAAAGGGTGAGTAATTGGAAGCATGCTTTTCTCAGTCAAGTTGGTATAAACTCCCTACGTATGTGATGTCTTGCTATAGACTACCCATAGGCACTTGCAAAGATCTTGCTACCATCTCATCTTGTTTTACGGTGGGGCTCCCTCGAGGGACAACATAAATTCATTGGATGAATGGGCTAAATTTACTAGACTATAGAAGAAGGGGATTGGGTTTCAAGGACTTCCATTTTTTAATGATGCTCTTTTATCAAGACTTATTACTAGCCCTAACCTTGTTATGTGTAAACTTCTTAAATCCAAATACTTTCCTAAAGGGGCTTACTCCAGGTTGAATTGAAAAATACCGATTCTCGGATTTGGAAAAGCCGGATTAAGGCCAAATACGCCCCAAACCAAACTGGGTCCGAAATTTTACGTGGGGGATGGGAAGAGTATTAGCATCCGGGAACATCCTTGGGTTAGGGGCAAAACATTTCATTCCAGTTCCGAGGTTGTTAATTGTAATCTCACTTGGGTTTGTGAACTTTTTGTAATTCAGGTCTTATGTGGAATAAAGAGTCGATTAATCAAATCTTCTCCCCTCAAGATCTTTGGAATGATCCTTCAAATCCCAATCGAGGTCCTTAAATCAAGGATCGAATTTTTGGTACCTTAATTCTAATGGTAGGTTTTCAGTCAAATCCACTTATTTGGCTATCCTGAATCTGAGGAATAAAGCTATTGAGTGCCTTGAAAGCAGTGGGGGAAGGAGTTGGGCAAAAAAAATGTGGAATTGGACTTGGAAGTTGAAAACTAAAGGTAATATCAAGCAGTTTTTGTGGAGGTGCCTTCATGATATCCTTCCTACAAAGCAAAATCTTCTTAAAAAGGGTATCAAGCTTGACCCGGTGTGCAATTTTTGTTGGGAACAGTGGAAAATATGGATCATATTTTTTTCCATTGTCCTCGGGCGAAAATGGTTTGGAAAATTGCCCCTATCTCTTGGTCGGAACTCTCTCTTAGCTCAGTTTCTTTCAAAGAGTGGTGGTGGAATATTTCATCTCAAAAGAAAAAAGATTTTTGGCAAGAACGTCTTCAACTCTCCACTTATTTGCTTTGGTGGCTATGGAAAACACGGAATAGTTGGATTTTTGAAGGACGTTTACTCAACAATGGAAATGGCAAAAGAAATGGCGTGGAAGGAGCCACCGGAGTGGATTGAATTCAACAATATTTTTTTCAAAATTTATTGCCTTTGGTACTCTGCTCTCTTTTTTCTGTTTGCTGATATTGTTTTGTTTTTTTTTTGGAATCCCTTGCTCGATTTATGTTGCAGTCAGTAATTGTTTGGAGTGATATTAGGGGTATTTATATCCAGTGATCCATCTCTCTGTTCATAGGGCTTGTTTTGCTTTCTCAGTGTTTTTTTTGGCGAAGATTTAGTGTTTTTTGTCTTGAATTTGTAACTATATTTGTAACATCAAACTGTTAGTTGTTAGTATTTTATTTTTGGTGGGATCTTGTTGATCCATTTTTTGGTTGCTGATCTTTGTTTTCTCCCCATTTGTATAGGGTTTCCCCTCTCAAATGCTTTAGTGCTATGGCTGTTAGGGGTGGTTGTAGCCAGTTGACTCTTGTTACTTTGGTGATGAATGAATACAGTCCTATCGTTTGATTAGAAAAAAGACAATGACTCATTCCTTGCAATTTTGAGGTTCATATCGCTGCACCTGCACAATTAGATCAAATTAATCTTTTACGATGTGGGAAAGATATATCTATTAGATCTCTATTTTATACTGCTAATTGTACATTTTTTAATAGTTATATGAATTATATATCCTTTATTTAGGTATGACAACATCTCGTTAGTAACCGAATATAATGAGATGGAGAAATCCCTGGTTAATTCGAGAATGTGTGCGGGAAAATTTATTCTCCAATTCTCTAGAATTGGAGATGGGAAAGAGACGATATTTAATTTATATCCTCCTCCAAATTCCTAATTCAATTAAATAAAATGGGATACCACGGTATGTTCTCATCCCAATTCCCTGAATGTGTATATTGTATTTTTCTATTATTAATATTAATTCTATTTATTTTATTTTATTAAATCTAAAAATTAAACCTACGATTTACATATTTACTTGTTTTTATTCTTTATTTATGAATTTATATTATCTATGTTCTAAAAATAATGATTGCAACAAGTTTAAATTTTCAAAAAATAATTAAAATATAAAGATAATTAATTAACTATAAATCATACGATTAAATAATAAAATTAGATTATTTTAAACTATAAATGAAGCTCTTTAAATCCGAATATATATTTGGTTATGTGAATATGAATTATATCAATTTATAGAACATGCTTATCTATAAGAAAGTAAAAATTTGAAGAACATTTTAACTGGCAAATGTTGATTTTCTTTGTACTACCCCAACACTAAATATTTAATACACTACAACATAAACGATATTAGGTAATACCAAAAAATGTTACCTAATAGCCATAAAGTGTTACTATAGACAATATGCAGCACTTTTATGGTGCTGCACTTGCCCATGCTACCTATAGTCTAAGTTATCACTTTTATTAGCTTTTAGTGATACTTTTTTTTGGTGTTACATTAAGTTCTCTATTGGTAACACTTTGAAGTAATATTTCTAAAGTGTTATATATGATCTTATGTAACACTTTTTCTAATATTTTTTTATATATTTGTAACACTTTAAAAAATTACTTCTACAGTGTTATATATGAATCTTATGTAACACTTTTTTTTGTAGTACTTTGTAGAAATACTATTTTTTGCACCAAGTATACTCGAACCCAAGACCTGTTATGTGTGGAAGTGACAATTTGCTACTAAGCTAAGTTGAATCTTATTACAAATTTTGCTTTATTTTATATATACACATACACACAAACAAACAAACACACACGCACACACACACACGCACACAGTAGGACATGTCCAAAACGCAACACCACGCCACAGTATAATGTTTTTTTATTTAAAAAAGTGTTGGGTGAAGAATATGTTAGTGTGGTTTTATCCTTTATGTCAGAACAATATGTTACCTGTTTGATTCTCTTTTAAATTGATTTTTTGTTCATGTATACGTTTTGCATAAGTTTGGGCTCGAAACACAATTTTACTAAGTATACAAATCCAATTACCAAAATATACAACTCTACCTGTCTACTTAAACAAAGGACTATTATACAATATACAGTTCCACTGAAAATAACATACACAATTCCAATGCCCAAAAAAACACAATGAAACGTAACTAACTAAAATTAATTTAACTAAATATACAATTTCAATTACCAAAGATACAACTCAATTTGTCTATATAAACAAATAATAATCAAATTTCTAACGATACAGATGAACTGGCCTATTTACACGTGTCCATTATATAAAATATACAATTCCAATGGCAAAAAAAACAACTAAACTTTACTAACTAAAAACAGTCGATTATAGAAAATTACATAAATCTCTACAAGTACAATTCAGCTGATTTAATTAATCAAATAAATTGATTTCAAATACAATTCTACATACCTATTCATACATGACACCTACAGACTGTTCAAAAATCATAAACTAATTAACAGTTCCAATTAAAAAACCTACCTAAACTAAGTATACCATTCAAATTACGTAATTAAAAATATAACTTAACCATGCGCAAAGAAATCTAAACTACATACATTACTAACAAATACAAATCAACATACGCAATTATACAAATCCAATGCATTCGCTATTCAATTAAAATATAAAAGAAAGGTTATCCAAAGTTACACAATGCTAAAACAATATTTTATGCAAAAAAAACAAGTGCTAAAAACCTTAAAATGTGTACGAACTCCAAAACACCAAAACATCACCAAAGACAACTAAACATGAACAACTAAAATGTCAGTACAATCACCACTACTATTTCCCATAGACTAAAACTACTACATTGGCTTCTTGTCAGTCCAATGCTTCTTTCATTCAACCAAATTCTTGTCCCTTAACTCGTTCATGTCATCTAAGAAAATAGCACCATTGTACTTGGAACGAAAAGTACACATAAGATTAGCATTGCCCTTCTGTAGCCCAGGTGACCATCCGCTCAGACCTCCCCCCATGTACGCTTCCATATGCCGCATTGCAAAGATTCTGCAGTCAACCTTGTTTTTGGCATCTCTCCATGGCATAACTATTCTTGATGGACTAAGCTGCAATAACTCATGTCCCATATGCTCACAACTTCTGCTCATCAAGTACTGGGAGAAAAAACGTACCTAAGGCATAAGAAAACAAATATTTAGTGCACGTAATAAGTTAAACTGGATAATTAGGCATTCAAACTATCCGAATTACACAACTCCACCAAACTACACACACAAATACATCAAACTAACTAAACATTTAAAAAATTCAAAGTTATTCAGGTCAACTTAACAAACAATAAACAACTATATGAGCTAACTATACAATTACTAATTACTAAAAATACAAAACTCGCCAACTTTGAAGGCACATCTTCATACTTGTCACACTTGGTTCCTCCAATCGAGGAATTATCCAATATCTGCATATTGCTCCTCTTCATGTCGAACACAATAACAAAGAGGTATTCGCTCTTACATATCGGAAATAAAAACTGGATAAATACAAAAATATCATTGTTAAATCTAACATACTATCATAAAAAAAACAAGACATAAAAATAAAAAAAATAACTGTTACTGATTTTAAATGAAAATAAAAAAAAAAGATACCATCTCAAACACCTTCAACTTCTTTGGGGTGGCATCACCAATCTCGGCATCAAGACTTTGACAAAATAAGGCAAAGGATCTACTATCAACAGTTGTCTTTGAACTTGTAATAATGGGAAAAAGCTGCATGAAATGTGGCAAAACATACACATCCATCAAATACGTAATACAAAACTAGTTAACTAAGTATACATTTCAATAACAATAACTATTCAAATCCCCTGAATTACATAAACAAACACACTGAACTAGATATGATATTAGCCATTCCTATAACTACAAACCGGCTAAGCTATTTAAACAAATTCAATGTACTAACAAAACAATTAAACACACAAATAAAACAAGCAGATCCATGAATTAAGTCAGACAATCATATTTAATTAACTATACATTTCTATAAGGAAACTATACAAATCAACTAACTAAGTAAACAAATCTATTGGCCTAACTATACAATTAGTCATTCCTAAGTATACAAAACACATGGACTAAATAAACAGCACCACCATACTAAAAATGCATTTATACACATCTAAAAAAACATGCCCACCTAACTAAAAAAAAGAATCACTTACCTGATTCAAAAAAAACATTTAAATTAGGTAAACTAAATCGACATATCAAATTACACAATTCTAACTTAATAAACACACAATCAAACAAACAAAACAATGGAGAAAACCTACCAAAAAAAACATACAAACATGCACGTGCAAACTATTTTATGATTTCGTGCATTAAAAATTAATGAAATTAAAAAAATGCCAGTACCGTTGAATATGTGGTAGCAAAAAATCTGTAAGGCGAACTCTTGCTCCTTAACAACTCTTTGACATTCAAAATCTTCGTCCATGCAACAATCAGGGATACGCTCAGATAACTTCCAGGGCGCATCGTCACAAAGTCCTCCCTTGTTATGATCATGTCGCCAACCTTGAAAATTGCCTCGTCCCTGCAAAATAATGTCCAATGAAAAAAGAATAATCAGTAATTATAAAAGAATATATAGTATATTTTATCACAAAATAAAAAATTACTTTTCAGCTTCTGGGTTCTCGAACAACCACTTCACAATCATGTTTTGCTGCTCGTTTAACTTCGACAATACATCAACCCGTCTCTCAACAAACAAGGACGTCAACATCTCAATTTTCTTTTTCTTTCGAGGTTCATTTCATCGATAAACCGACATATTCTCGCTATTCTTTTTTGGTATCTCGTTCCTGGCCAAACCCACATCCAAACCATCATCAACGTTCATATTCCTTTGTTCCTAAAAAAATAAAGTAGAATAAAAAATATATGCAACAAATAATCATAAATAAACATGCAGATAAAATAAAAAAAAAATTACCCCAACATCGTCTGCTTCTAAATCATCAGCCGCCTTCTCCTGCCCAGCCTGCTCGTCCAATGTACCCGCAACCACACCCTTTTCATAAAATCGAGAGGTCTCGACAACCTTGTCCCATTTATCAATGGTGTTCTTGGGTTAAACCAAGACTAAAACTTGGCTTGTCATGCTTATCACCACTCCATTTCTCAAACTCATCCCGCTTACATAGAGCTGCTTCCATCTTCTCTAGAAGAGCAATGTTTACTCTCACTTCCAACTACGTCATCTCCGCCACGTGTGCCCTCAGCATGAACCGTCTTATAACATATCAAATTTTTATCAACCATTCCAATCTCAGAAAATTCAGGGATCTCAGCCACCTCAGGTGGGGCATCCCGTATCAAGGAAATTATTTCCACAACATCGGAAGCAAGACAAGCAATTCTTGACTTAATCTTCGCAATATATTCCTGCCAAAACACAAGTATAACTAATCAAAATTGATGAACAAATATTACTATTTTATATAAGGAATGTGAAAATAAATGAAATAATAAAAACTACAAAACTATACAACATTTGAAAAGTAAGTATACAACATTTGTCAACTAAATATACGTATTATCTTTGTGCTATGAACTACAAAATTGGTACACATAAATACATATACAACAAATGTGATCTATACATACACAAAAACCGAACTATCCATACAATATCTAAATATTCAAATTCAACATACAATTAAACTAATTAATATATAATTACACATTACAACATATGTATACAACAATAAGATACAACATGTCTCAACTAAATATACAATAAGTATACAACAACAAACATACATAATAATAAGTATACAACATCTAAAAACTAAGTATACAACATGTGTCAACTAAATATCTGAGACAGACACGGGCTATGAACTACAAATGCTACACAAAGAAAAACATATACAACATATGTAATCTATGTATACAACAAAAGTGAACTATCCATACCACATCCAAATATTCAAATCCAAATATTGTTAAAATACTTAGTATAAAATTAACCTATACAACTATGTAACCAATGTGTACAAACATACTGAGTTATCCATACAAACATTCAAAAATGTTTTTCCAAAATATGCGTACACTAATTATACAACAAATGTATGCTAATTGTACATACAAAATTAGAATATATACAGAATCTGCCCCATAAAATAACAATGAACTTAGTAATGTCGGTTTATTTATATACCTGCCCACCACCGCCTGCCGACGAAGTCTCAGGAAGAAATGACTGTTTTCCTTGATCGACGACCAATCCCTCCAATCGAAGTTGCAATGGAACCACACCAACATATGGTCCCTCCACATATCCTTGCCCAAATCCACCGTGTAGGAACTCTTTACGGATTCTTTTCTTAACCTTTTCCATCGTCCATGAAGCAAATGTTGGTGATGTCCTCGGCACATCTCTTCCTAGTACACTGACTCTGTCGAAGTAAAACACCTGCAAAACAGAGACAAAATTGTGTAAATGACAACACAATACATGATCCAATTACCTTACAAAATCACATTAAAAAATTACAAAAATGCAAATACAGGATCAAATTACCGTTAACAACAAAATCGGCCCGTTGAACTCATACTTGTTCGTCTCGTCCCATTTGACTCTTTTGGATATAAGGGTGTTCAAAGTATAATCCCACCAATTGAACTCCCTTATTTTTGAAACATCGTCAAGGCAATTGAGGATAAGTGGATTGATGTTTCCACTCTGTAAATTCCCAATAAGTACACTGTCAACGAGCGTAACAAAATATCTACGAAATAGTCCCCCATCTACGCACTGCATCATCCTAACAGCCAAATCATCCGCTATCACCTTATGGAAATTCGGAAATATTGTTTTCCACTCGTCGTATAGCGCACATTTCCCGGATTTTTTCTTCTTCTCAATAACAATGTCACCATCAGGAAACACCAGGATCCTACCAACATCTTCCCTTTCGAGATGAATATGCCTACCATCCTCAAAAACCAGTTCGCTACTTAGTGCATTGAAGTTTTCGACTAGCCAAGATGTAAGCTTCTTATTAAAATCATCAATTTTTAAAGAAAATAGATCGCCAAATCTCATCTCAATGACTACGGACTTCATATGCGGGTTTAAGAGCGACAAGAACATCTACAATAATCTTAGGTTTCGCACGCCCTTATTTTGCGTTCGGGGTAATCTAATCGATCTTTTGCCTCTTTTTAGGTTTGCTCATCACGGAACTCTCCTACTCACCATTTGTCAACCCTCTCTCTCTCTTCTTCACTTGACATTTTTTAAAACCAAAGCTCTGTATAAAAATAAAAAAAAAACACCAACTCATATGTCAAATACTTTATGCATCACTGTTTAAAATCGATTTAAAATTATATATTTCACTTAGCATAAAGGTATAATTAGAATTTGTCAACATCCCCATGTAAAAAAACCCAACCCATATATAATTTGTACACTTGGAATACACCAAAACCCCAATACAACTAAGCACAAGATTCATATATAAAAATTTATACAACTTTCTATTGACATTCCACATTTTCTTGTATATTTAATATAACAAAATATGTATAAGTAATACATACTACAAACCCCGTAAAAAAACAAACAATTCATATCTTTGAAATTTATA